>PVKV010015291.1:0-54403 GCA_004027835.1 Alouatta palliata | reverse complement strand
TGGTGAAACCCCGTCTCTACTAAAAAATACAAAAATTAGCTGGGCATGGTGGCACGTGCCTGTAGTCCCAGCTACTCGGGAGGCTGAGGCAGGAGAATTGCTTGAACCCAGGAGGCGGAGGTTGCGGTGAGCCGAGATCGCGCCATTGCACTCCAGCCTGGGTAACAAGAGCGAAACTCCGTCTCAAAAAAAAAAAAAACCTTCCTGTTAAGGCCAGCAATTGCAAACCTGATTTCCTCTTGGTTATTTTCTGGTCACTAAAATCTCATGTTGGGGCCTGAGAAAAATGTTCATTTCCCAGGACCTAGGACCTCAAGCTCTTTCTTCATTCCTGAGATCCATGAACTAGGCATATGGGAAGAAGACATGAAAGGGGCTAGAATTCTCTCTCCTCTGTACTGGAAAGGCTGTGGCTATGTTAGCTTTATTTCTCTGGTTAGATAGGTGATGGGGAACAGAATGGAAGAACAGCTGGAGGAAATCATACCTGGTCAGCACCAGGCCTTGACAATGATTATACTGAAGGGGATGGGGAGGGGGAAAGTAGAACCGGGAATCTCATATTCATTTAATTCTATGTGTGCTTTAAGTCTGGGGGATATTTGTGAAGATTTCCTGTATTCTATAAAAGCTAATTTTCTTCTTACATCTGCTGTAGAGTTAGAGAATTGGGTTAGGGCACATTAGCTCACAGAGTAGATTGACCAGAAGCATGAAATCTAAGAGGTGAAGATCTAACATGATCTGGCTAGGCCAACCTACAACATTCTATTCAGGCCCCAAAAGATGCTGTTTTCTATCCCACTTCCTCAGTGGCCCATTTGCACTTCCTTCAGTTTCATATTTTTGTTTTGTTTTGGTTTTGGTTGTTGTTGCTTTGTTTACTTGTCTGGCAAAAGCAGAAAACAGTTTTCCCTCAATGCTCCAGTCTCATCAAAAAGGAACATTTGCCTGGGTGCAGTGGCTCACATCTGTAATCCCAGCACTTCAGGAGGTCGAGGCAGAAAGATTACCTGAGGTCAGGAGTTTGAGACTAGCCTGGTCAACATAGTGAAAACCTGTCTTTAGTAAAAATTAAAAACAAAATGGTTGTGGGCAAGATGGCTGAATAGAAACAGCTCTGGTCTGCAGCTCCCAGTGAGATCAATGCAGACGGCAGGTGATTTCTGCATTTCCAGCTGAGGTACCTGGCTTATCTCACTGGGACTGGTTAGGCAGTGGATGTAGCCACGGAGGGTGAGCCAATGCAGGATGGGGCGTTGCCTCGCCAGGGATGTGCAAGGGGTTGGGAACTCCCTCTCCTAGCCCAGGGAAGCCATGAGGGACTGTGCCTTGGGGAACAGTGCAGTCTGGCCCAGATACTACGCCTTTCCTATGGTCTTCACAACCCACAGACCAGCAGATTCCCTTGGGTTCCTATGCCCCCAGGGCCCTGGGTTTCAAGCACAAAACTGGCAGCCATTTGGGCAGACACCCACCGAGCTAGCTGCAGGAGGTTTTTTTCATACCACAGTGGTACCTGGAAGGGCAGTGCGACAAAACCATTCACTCCCCTGGACTGGGGGCTGAAGCCAGGGAGCCAAGTGGTCTAGCTCAGTGGATCCCACCCCCACAGAGCCCAGAAAGCTAAGATCCACTGGCTTGAAATTCTTGCTGCCAGCAAGGCAGTCTGAAGTCAACCTGGGATGCTAGAGCTTGGTGTGGGGAGGGGTGTCTGTCATTACCGAGGCATGAGTAGGCAGTTTTCCCTTCACAGTATAAACAAGGCTTCTGGGAAGTTCAAGCTGGGCAGAATCCACCGCAGCATGGCAAAGCTGGTGTAGCCAGACTGCCTCTCTAGATTCCTCCTCTCTGGGCAGGGTATCTCTGAAAGAAAGGCAGCAGCCCCAGTCAGGGGCTCATAGATAAAACTCCCAACTCCCTGCGACAGAGCACCCGGGAGAAGGGGCGACTGTGGGTGCAGCTTCAACAGACTGAAACCTTCCTGCCTGTCAGCTCTGAAGAGAGCAGCAGATCTCGCAGCACAGCACTTGAGCTCTGCTAACTGACAGATTGCCTCCTCAAGTGGATCCCTAACCCCCGTGCCTCCTGATTGGGAGACACCATGTTGTAAGTTTTTCCATCTATGAATTGTCACTTTGGTGTCATGTCTAAGAATCAGATGTTAAATATTTCTCGTATGTTTTCTTCTAAAAGTTTTATAGTCTTCCATGCTACATTTAAATCTTGACCCTTTGGAACTAATTTTGATATAAGGTAGGAATTTCAGGTTGAGGTTCAAATTTTGCACATGAAAATTCCATTATTCCCATAGCATTTGTTGAAAAAAGAAGCCCTTTCCCCATTGAGTTGCCTTTGCAGCTTTGCCAGAAATCACTTGGCCATATATGTGTAGATTCATTTCTGTACTCTGTATTCTGTTCCCTTGGTCTCTGTGTCCATCCCTTCAATAAACCACACTATCATGATTACTCTTGCATTAAATTAGGACTTAAAATACGGTAGCATAATATTTTTATCTAAATGAAACTAACTCATCTTTTTACCTTTACCTTTGCATATAGATTTAAAAATCAGTTTGCCTATATAGTTTGCCTATATAGACAAAATATCCTATGCTTGGATTTTGATGGATTTGTGTTTAAGTGTTAGATCAATTTGGGAAGAATTAAAATTTTTACTATGTTGAATCTTCCCATCCATGAATATATCTCTTCATTTATTTAGACCTTTGATTTTGTTTCTAGCATTTTTTAAGCTTTTAGAATAGAGAATCTTATATACCCAAGAATTTCATTTTTCAGAAGTATTATAAATGCAGTTTTTGCAACATGTGAAATGTCCAGTTATTTACTGCTAGCACATGAGCATTGAATTTAGTATTGCATGTGTTGTATTATTTCTTGTATTATTTCTAGGTTTTCATCTCCCCCAAGGAAGTCAATTTTCTACACAAGGAAGTCACTCTGGTTCTCCCTCCATGTTGTCTACATAATGCCCACCCTTCCAGGAGTAGGAAAGTCCCTTATCTAGAGCTCAGCTCCAGCCTTCAGGCCTTAACAGTGTGTGTCAGGGTGGGGGGGTGGTTCAAGCATCCCCCAACAATGAAGAGATGTGGCAGAAACCCATTCATCTGTTATATTGGTATGTGGCTCCACAAAGAAATGTTTCATTGCTTTGACATAAAAATAAATTAATGAATTAGTTTATATTAATTTATAAATTAATTTATAATTAATTTATAAATTTTTAAATTAATTTATAATTAATTTATAAATTTTTAAATTAATTTATAAAAATAAATTAATAAACCCAGAAGCGGCTTCACAAAGAGGTTGTGTAGCATCTGCTCATGGGACTCCCTTCCACACACCATCTTTCTCACTAGGTGTTGGGGAGGACGGAGAGCTGGGGCTGGGGAGGGCAGTGGGAAGAGGGAGCTCTGCTCAGGGACAGGGAAAGGTGCCCCATCCCTGATGGCTGTAGGACTCTTCTTTCCCCCCTGTCTTTCCCCTCAACCTCCTCAAATCGTAGCTACTGGAGAATCTGAACTCTGGTTGCTGAGGGCCTCCCTGTGAGTGAGGTTCAGGCTTCCCCACCTGCCTTTGCACAGGAGCCTGTGTCTGGTGGCATCTGGAGAGCATGTGGGGAGGGAAATCAGCAGAGGGGAGACAGGGCGGCAGACACCCTCACACCCCGCCAGGTAGGCTGATGTGGCCGGGACAACACCCCCAGAAGGAACGTGCACTTTTCTCACCTTCCCAAATAGATCCTCAAGATGTCAGCGGCTCCACCACACTGGTCACTGTGGGTGGGTGAGCTGAACACGTCCTTCCATGAAATGGGAAGAGACACAGAGGGAGTCAAAATATGCCCTTTTCTTGCCTTCATTCACCCACTAGTCCTCTCTGTGCTGACATGTGCCTCAGAGGCAGGTCTTCTTTAAAACATGGAATTGGCCTAGAAACCATCATCAAGTTTCCTCCCTTGGGGTTTAAAGAGGTCTTCTGGGAGTCAGCAGCCCCATTTTGTGGGTTCTTTGCTGAATTGTTTCTAAATCCTCGACAATGATATTTAATTATTCTAGGCCTCTAGGGACCGAGATGCCATCATCCTCCTTTGGCACCTTTCCCGTGATGGTTTGATGAGGCTAAAACCCCGATGACCAGGGCTCCACTATATCCTTGTCCTAAACATTTGTTCTACGTCTTTGCCTTTAGGAGTGGTGTGCATGTATTGTCAGGCCTATTGTAAAGGACGGTGTAAAGTAACCATCCAAAGGTGGTAACCATCCAAAGATTGGTTACTTTACAGCACTCTTTGGATGACTTCTGTACATAGCACTCTTGCTATAAGAATAACTCCTTTGTAGAAATAGATCCTATGGAGAATTGTCTCCTTGGCCCCTTCATGTAGCTCATGACTTTTATTATTGAAGTAAATGAATAAAAGGCTGCAATTGCGGACAGACACAAATGTGCTTGGACATGGCTATCTCTGCCCTTGTGTGACTCACAGTAACTTCCAGAGTACTCAATTTCAGAGTGTTCTCACCCAAAAAGATACCAACTTGGGCATAGAAAGACCTGTTTCTCCTGGACACTTGGACATGCCAGCTATCTGAGACAGGCAAGATCCACTGATGTCCTCAGGATTTGTCCATCATCCTGGGGACTGTCTGGCCTGCTAGCAGATGACAGTGGCCTGTCCAAAAGCTACCTGATGTTGAACCAGATGCAAGGGCCGGACTGTCTTCTGAGAGATGTCTCCCCCGGGTCCTTCTGTTGCTTCAGACATTACAGGTGGATGGAGGCCCTTCGACCTGCAAAGCCAGCCAGAGAGCCAGGATCAGGGCAGAAAACAGGATGCTGGCCTGTGACAGTTCACACCCTTGTGGGGTGCCAGGAGCAGTAACTGTGGCCTGGGACACTCCTCCTTTCCCCTCCCCTCATCTGAGATGTATTCTGAAGCATCTGTCCAGGGCTCATCCCTGCACACACTGCCTTTGGAATGTTGTCTCCTTGCTTTGGAAATCTACCTAGCCCACTGTATGAGGCTGGTTTGAGGCAGGCCACAAAGGTTTTTCAAGCATCCTTGAGTATCTGACCAGTGTTCTCTTGGGAGTAACCACCTAACACCCCTGGAGAGTGAGGGGTGCATTTACCTAGTGAGGCAGTGCGGAGGAAACCCCTCTTTGGGGATTGCCGGATGTCCCTCTTGTCCTCCTCTGGGAGCGTCACTTGCCGATTTTGTTATCCTGGTAGTAGAGGCTGGAACAGAGAACTCTTGGAGCTTGTTCCTGGAAGCTGAGAGGTGGCCACCCACAGGACAGCTGCACTTGCAGAAAGCACTTTGCTCTGATCCTTAGCGAAGGGACGCCCACTTTGTGCTTACATTCAGGTTTGAGGAATTGCCACCCCAAGAAGTTCTGGCCTGCTCCTGGCATTTTCCAGGCCTGCTCACTGGGAGTTGCCAGCTCCTCACCTGCAGCCTGTCTCATGGGCCTGCAGTTCTGATTTGGGGAAATGAAGGGAATCTAAGGTTAAAGGTGTTAAGGAAACTGAAAGAATCCTAGGCAGATGAAGTTCTTTTGGGGAACGGCCTTGGCTCCCGTGTCTGTATGAACTGATGCTGTTCTCCCTAGTGACTCTCAACATTAGCCCAAACTTTTCCCCATCCCCGACTTCTCCCTGCTCTGCCACCCCCGACCCATCGGCAAGAGCATATGAGCAGCTGCCTACAACCACCCTACAGTCACTCAGTAGGTGAACAGCAGGGCTGTGAGGGACCTCAGGGGGCATCTAGTCTATGGCTTCCAGGCCTCTGAGGGAGACTCAATGAGAAGTAGATTTGACACCTTCCCATCATGCACAGACACACTGATGGACTGAGACCTCATGCCCTTTGCTTACCCTCAGTGCATGCATTGCACCCTGGTGAGTCCTAGTCCACTTTAGTTTATTGTATTAAAATCTTGATTCAGAAACCCTGCTGGATCGGCCTGCAGTCTGAGAAGCACAGTTGCATTCCAACATCATTCCCAGATGAGACCACTGACTCGCTGGTTCCTGGTGCCACCCCACACCTCTGAGCGTGACTCCATGCCCACTCCTGGCACAGCACAGAGACTTGGGGAATTTATAGATGTACAGGAACGCTGGCTGAGTGCAGACCACAGTATTTATGCCTTCAAGCCTTGCTCTTACTCTCAGCTAGGTAAGACGCCCCTATTATATTTTCTTCTTATGCAAATAACCCCTGCTCTTATAGACCCAGCTACTGTTTGACCCTGTGCATGGTACCTATTAAGGTCACCCTGCTCTCAACATTCTCTGAATGCCTTTACCCCTTGGGGTTGTACCACTCTGGGGGTAATTAATGAGAAACTCCCCATGCTATCTTCCTCTCCTGAGACCCTCTTAGTTTCCTAGTTTGTGGAATCTTTTTAAGGCATGATTTAGCAGTGCCACAGTGCACCAAGCACTCTAGAAAAACCTGCATAGGTCAAACTATATGCTCTTCCTGATTTATAGGGAAGTCAGTCAGGTATTAATTTGTAGTCCCTAAAAATCAATTTAGAGAGTGTTATAAGGAACTTCAGGTATTTTCCTTTTTTATATTGACTGTCTTTCACTAAGTCAGAAAAGTAGAAGGTCTGTCACCCCCATCATCCATTTTGCTGATGGGGACACAAAGGCACAGGGCAGTTGAATGATTTGTCAAGAGTTGCTGGTTGGGATGCTTTCCATGATTTTCCCTACTCAATAGATTCTTCTTTCTATGCCAGGGAAAAAGGAGGTGCTTCTGCTACTCTTCCCATCCAGCTCCTGAGCAGAAAGCACTGGACCCCAGGAAGTCACACGCTGTGCTGGTCCGGCTGCTGATCACCCCACACACCCCATGGTGGGGGGCCTGGTGCCCCCTCCACCACCTCCAACCATACCTTTCCTGTCTTCAAAAGACTGCAAGGCTAGTCCTCCCTCACTCTAAAATCCTTTCAGGAAGGTTTCTAAACAGTGTGTCAAACTGCTGTGATTGTCACCCACAGTCGTAAGACGCTTCACAAGGAGACCCCCAGATACACACACCTGTTGGTGATGAAACAACATTTCACAGCACGGTGCTTACCTTCGTGATGTTTGATGCATCCTGATCGTTTCTACTGTGCTGCGCTGCACCGTGCTATTCTTTTAAGGGCTAGTCATAACTGACCACATGGATGTCACAATCCTAAGAATCTAGATCTGCAGCCAAAATATTCCAAAAATTCCAGCAAGGACAAAAATTTCAGGCCTAGGTTTGCCACCAGTGCCCTCTTCTGGGCAGCTTTATTACATGCAGTGTCTTGAAACACTTGTGTCATTGTCAATATATGTGTGTGTACACTGAGTCTCACCAGAAAATATATTTATGCCTGTGTCTTACAGCCTAAAAGGTTTAAGAAACAATGTTTAGGAATTTTCCTGGTCAGGAAAGGTTAAACTAAAAAGGGCATTGTGTGTGTGTGTGTGTGTGTGTGTGTCTCCTATTAGCCTAAGGAGATGACAGAGGCTATGCAATGTTTTCTCCGTTATCTCCTCTCTTCCCGCAAATTATGTTCAGATGAGGGATCTCAGGGACCTGGCCCTGCCTCCCCACATCTGTTCCCACACCAGGGCTTGGCTGGGAGAGGGCAGCAGTGCTCACATCTCTGTGGAGAGCAGGCTGGGCTCGCTGTAGGCCTCCTATGTTGCTGGTTCATCTTCACTTCATAGGGCTTGTCCTGAGACCCCTCCTCCCGACACTCTATGGCTGTCTGGCTATCCTGGAAGTGACACCTGCAATATCCAAGACGGAGAAAAACATCAGGAACTGCCAACACTTCTCCCTTTTCTTCAGTAAGTAGCGCATTACACATGCACACACACGTACACATCTGCACATGCACACACATGTGAACAGGCATGCAATTGCTATGGCCTCATACTCCTGTGATGGCTGATGAAGCCATGGAGCCATGGAAGTGTTAAGATTAAGGTGAGGTCTCCATGTGGCAGGATGTCTGGTGTGGATTCAAGGAGATCTGACTCCTGACCTCAATTCACTTACCCTCTGGTCCAAGTCACTTAGTCCACCCTTTGCCTCAGTTTCCCTTTCTAGGAAATTGAAGTGGCACTTGTCCTGCCTGACTCAGAGGCCTGTTGTGAGTCACAAATGAGGCAACAGACGAGGCAGTGGTTTGAGACTGGGAAGAGCCAGCTGTGACAGTTGTTCCTGGGCTGTGCCATAAAGGGCAGGGTGGGCCTGTGAGGGGCCTGCCTTTCCACCCTCAGCTTTAATAGCTGGGTCTTTGGGCATTTGTTTGGCACAGCTGAGATGTCCCTGGTGCCCTTGATTCTGACTCCAGCTCCCTGGAGTAAAGGCACAGACAGGAAGCCTATCTAGAGGGGTTTGGGACTCTCCCACACCAGGACTTGCCTTTCTCTGCTGAGACGGGGACTTCTGCTCACAGCGTTGTGTCTTCTTTAGCTCTGGGCCACAAGATCTTCCTTTTCCTATCTGTGTTCAGCTCAGTGCCTCCCTCTGTCTTGCTTCTGACCCACTTTATCCTCAGACCCCCGAGGGCATCAGAAAAAGATCCTGGTCCATTCCCTCAGAGCTGACAGCTGGATCAGTGCTCCTGGCTATGAGCATCTCAGGCAGGGTAGGGGCAGTTCTCTCTCAGGGAGGCCTACAGATCACCACCCACCCCACAGTGGGAAAGAAAGATGACAGGTGGGAGCTCCAGGAGGACTGGGAGGGAGGGAGGTGGAGCCAGCTTTGGCGAGGCCCTGGCGGGAGGAGTTGGAGGTGCAGAGCAGCAGCAGGCAGGCAACAGCATTTCTGGGGGCCACTGGGCACAGGACGTGCTGGCCTATCCTCAGCACAAGCAATGCCAGGGCCTGAGCTGCTTTAGCTTTGAGCTGCAACACAGAGGACAAGGCCAGGAAGCTGGAACATGGGCTATGCTTTTCTTCACCAAGTTGAAGCTTGGCACCCTGAGTGTTGTTCGTGCCAAATGCAGTCAGCAGAGGGAACTGATGCTTTGTGAGCACTGATTGTGTGCTGGGCACTGTGCCGGGTGCTTTGCATGTATTTTGCTGTGTGGAGAGATGTATCTGTGGGCACAAGGAAATCCCCTGGAGTCTCCTCCCAGCTCCTCTAAACATCCCTCTCCCCTTATGTCACAGATGAGGAAGCCTCACATAAAAATGCCCTTAGAAGGCAGGGATGTAATTCACCCTGAGATGCTAATGATGACATGGAGCCCTCCTTAAGCAGAGCTTAGATGAGGCCAGCAGGGGAGACGGGGTGTGGGGACCGAGTCAGGACCTCTCTGGAATGAGTCTCCTGACCTACTTCCTGGCAAGGCAAGCCAGAGAATTCCTTTCTGACCATGCTCAGGGGAGAAAGGAGGAGCAGGTCAGAGAGTGACCTTCTTGCTCCTGCCGTTTTCTTCATTTCCTTCCATAGAAAACACTCTGGAGGCCAACGGGCCATATGTTGGGGTAATGCGTCTGGGCCCTGATGCTGTCCTCCTACCTGTCTGACCATTTCCTCTCTCTTCCTTTGTGGACTTCTCTCCCAGGTGTCCATTTCTGTCCATCATGGGGACCCCGCCAGGAAGGGTAGGAGGAGGAAGCCAACATCTGGGGTGATCTGAGGGCCACCTGAGAGGACAGAATGAGAGGGAGGGGGCAGGGTTGAGGTCCATCTGCAGTTATTACATTGATTCATATGAAATTGCTGATATTTGATCATTTTTACCTCTAAAAATCATAATTTCATCTGGTTCAAACTGAAGCTTCAAAGCTTGCTTCAGTAAGGCTTGTGTCAAACTGGACGTGTAGCCAGGCAGTTGGAAGCACAGGGTGCTTACAGGAAGGTGATGAGAAACCCTGCAGGAAGGCCCTCTGTGCACCTTGTAGCATTGCGGTTACAGAAGGCAGGTGCAGGTGACTCATGTGGAACCCTAAATAGCCACGAAGTCACTCTTTTCCAGCTGAAAAGTGTGTAACTGACTTAACCCCCTATCCCATCACTATTGCAGGGGCACAGAGAAGTACAGCAAATCTCTGCATCTCCGAGACTGGGAAGCCTTCTCCGGGGTGATCTTGCAGAGCAGGCCCTGTAGTTCCATCACTGTGTGGATCTGCACAGCAGGCTGTAAGGCAGAGCCACTGCTGGAGCGTTAGAAATAGGGTTGGTAAATGGGTGGTTCTTCAAGAATATGCCCAGAATGTTCTCTGCCAAAACAAAAGGCTTGCAACAAGGAAGCCTCCACTGCAGGGCAGCGGATGAGCAGCTTACCATCTGTGGATCTTAGTTAAGTCAATCTCTCTGAGCCTCAGTTTCTTCATGTATAAAAGGGGATGATAATGCCTACCTCTTAAAACTGTACATTAGCTTGCTTGGGCTGCCATGTGAATACCACAGAACTGGGTGGCTTAAACAACAGAAATGTATTTTCTCCCAGTTCTAGAGGCTGGAAGTCTGAGATTCGGGTGCCTTCAGGGTTGTTTTCTGGGGAGGGCTCTCTTCCTGGCTTGCTGACGGCTGCCTTCTTGCTGTGTTCTCACATGGCCTCTTCTCTTTGCACACGCAGAGAAAGACATCTCTGACGTCTGTTGCTCTTCCTGTAAGAACACCAGTCCGATCAGATTAAGGTGCCATGCTTACAACCTCATTTAACCTATACCTCCATATGGGCCCTATCTTCAAATAGTCATAGTAAGGGTTAGGGCTTCCATATGTTAATTTTAGGGGGACACAAATCAATAGACTATTTTGAGGCACACAGGACATAGATTATGCTCTGAAAATGGTAGCTCTTTGGTTGTGGGTCATCCAGGAGGCCTAACAGGTTGCAGTGAATGAGGCTGATGAAGGCAAATCTGACCAGACAAAGACCAAGATATCCCCAGGTCCTTGGAGAAGAACTGAACATGAGCACCAGATCCCACTCAGCAGCATCAATATTCCACTGCATCTCGATTTATGCTTGAATTCACTGTTGAATACTCACCTGCAGCTTTCTTTCCTTAATGCCACCTTCTTTCGTACTTCCTGGGTTCCGTGAGCCCCCAGCTGTGCCTTGTCTCCTTCCCTGCTAGCTGATGAGCTCAGACCTCTGTCCTTGATAGCTTGGCTGTGAACAGTCCTGCCTGAACTTTTGTCTTCATACAGTCAAATCCACTCACGCCACAGACAGGCTGATTGTGTTCATCATGTCCAATGTCGACTAGATCCTGTCACTTCCTTATTTGAAATGTTTCAGCGACTTCTATGATTTTAAGATAAACCCAAGCTTGTTAACAGGCTCACAGGGCCAACACCACCCACTCTAACTGCCATGTGTCCCTTGGCCTGGGTGCCTGCCACCCACAAAGTTCACCCTTGGACTCAGATGCTTCTGGGTCTCTGTCTCCTTCTCTGCCCACTCCGGTTTGCTCCCACACCCTTGTCCCAGACTCACTTTTCAGAGCCCAGATTCCAAATCACATTATCCTCTGAGGCCCTTTTTTGGAGTTGGGGCAGGCTTCATGTGTCCATGGGGCACCTGTTCCTCCCATCCTGACAGTTACTTCACCACACTGATTCTCTGTTCCCTTTAGATTCTGAGCTCCAGGAGGCAGCTGGCTGTGCCTACAGTCTTGTTTATCATGGTCACTGGCACAGCGTCTGGTCCAGAGCAGATGTTCAAGTTACTGGTTGAATAAATTTTCCTTTATGAGTCATTTTTAATATTTCTGCTCCTGTGTTCACAGGAGGCTTATTCACAATAGCCCAAAGGTAGAGACAACTCAAGCATCCACTGATGGACGAAAATATAAACAATGTGGTTTACTCATACAGTGGAATATTATCTAGCCTTGAAATGGGGTGAAATTCTGACACATGTGCTATGACATAGATGAAACTTAAAGATATCATGGGAAGTGAAATAAGCCAGACACAAAAGGACAAATACTGTATGAATTCCCTCCTCCTCCCCCTCCTCCCCCTCCTGTTCCTCCCCCTACTCCTCCACCCCTCCTTCTTCTCTACCCCTCCTGTTTCTCGCCCTCCTCCTCCTCCTTCCTCTTCTTTTCTTCTTCTTCTTCTTCTTCTCCTTTTCCTCCTTCTTTTCCTTCTCCTTCTCCTCCTTCTCCTTCTTCCTTTTTTTTTTGACAGAATCTTGCTTTGTTACCCAGGCTGGAGTGCAGTGGTGCCATCTTGGCTCACTGCAAGATCTGCCTCCCAGGTTCCAGCGATTCTCCTGCCTCAGCCTTCTGAGTAGCTAAAATTACAGGCATGCATCACCACACCCAACTCATTTTTGTATTTTTAGTATATGAGGTTTTACCATGTTGGCCAGGTTGATCTCGAACTCCTGACCTCAGGTTATCTGCCCACCTCAGCCTCCCAAAGTGCTGAGATTACAGGTGTGAGCCACCATGCCCAGATGAATCCACTTCTAATAGGTACCTAGAGTCATCCAATTCACAGGGATAGAGAGTGGAACAATGTTTGCCAGGGGCTCGGGGAGGAGGGAACAGAGGGTTCGTGTTTAATGGGTACACAGTTTCAGGTTGGGAAGACGAGAATGTTCTGTGGATGGATGGTGGTGACAACTGCCTGACAGTGTGAATGTGCTCAGTGCCACTCACTGTGTGCTGAAAATGCGTAAGATGGTAAATTCTGTCTTACGTATATTTTGCCACAATAAAAATAGCTGCACCAAAACATTGTTCATGCAGTTCCAAGTGAAAAAAATAAGACCCCCAGGTAATACTGTAGAGAGACAGTAATGGATCAGGGTCCCCTGCTCAGGGCTATGGTCAAGATTCCAGAGCCCATGGTGGACAGGTCACATAAAGGCCCCACCACAGCCAGGCTCAATGCCACTGGATGGCCTCAGGTTACGCTTCCACCTGCTCCAGACCCAGCTGCTCATTTTTGTGTTCATGTCACTGAGATATTTAAAAAGAACACCCAGGGCTTCATGAAACTGTTCTTAGAGTCTACTCACCAGGCTGCCTGCTAAGCAGAAGTGCCTTGAAATAGGCTTTGCTGCAGCTCCAGGAAGGAAACTCCTGTAAAGCCCCAGCAGCAGACTGTTTCCAAAGATGACTGTACCTGCAGCTCCCACGAGGCAGGAGTTTCACAAGAAGACCTTGTTTCTCCTCCCATCAAGGGGTGGCATCCCTTTCCCTTCCCCTGAGTCTGAGACTGCAGAAGTAATGTTGTGTGGCTTCTGAGGCTGTGCTGTGACAGAGATCCTTTCTCTGGGGGTGCCAATTGCCACAGAAAGAAGAAACTCAAGATAAGAGACTGAGTGAGAAAGTGGCATATGTGGGGAGGGCAGCCGTGTATGGGCCAGGCGGGCATTGTGTAAGTGACCCTCAGCTCAGCCCAGACGCTGGCCACTGGGACTTCATGCAAGAACACCCAGGCTGATGCTATGTGGGACAGAGTAGGCCAGCCAGATGTGGCCACACCTGCTGGCCCATGAATCACTGGGAATAATCCATCAGTGCAGCAGTGCCCTCATAGGCTTTGTTGCAACTTCAGGAAGGAAATGTCCTTGAAGTCCCCAGTGGCAGACTGTTTCCAAAGATGACAATACCTGCAGCTTCCACCTGGCAGGATTTTTGCAAGGAGACTTTATCTCTCCTCCCATCAAGGAATATGGCAAAAGGGAAACAAAACCATGTTTTCTACCAAATCGAACACAGAGAGCCTAGAATCGTATTGCAGAGCACTCTGGCATGCCCCCTCCAGCTGGTATTCCCCATGATGCTATTAAACAAGAAGAAAGGAAAGCCACTGCAGCTCCTCAGCCTGGGATTCACCTGTTCTGCCTCTCTGTACACGTCTGGTGTGTGTCAGTAGGCACGCACGGTTGGCCACGCTATTTGTCAACCACGTAACATCTGTGGCTTTTCCCTTTTGACTTTATATCATTCATTCACACAGTCGACAAACATTTATTGAGGGCTTCTCTATGCCCATCACTGGGGGTTTAGAATTAAATGATTGCATACTGTTTTTTCACGCTTTGGGCTATAATTTATATCATCATTTCTTTGAAATTGCTTTTTGAGTTAGACACAAGCTGAACCAGGTGTATCTCTCCTTGTCTTTCTAGAGCTTTTAGCTCCAAAGACTTTGTGTAGCTTATACTACAATCTGTGGTATCAAACTATAAAATAACTACAAAAACTATGGGGAAAGGAAAAGAAATATACCATGAACCCAGTGTAATATAATTCGTCTAACTATACATGTAGCTCTGCTATTTCAGGCAAGACAAAAACAAAGCACAGCAGTGAATCAGTCACTCCCATTGCTTGATTAAAGAAGCACATCATCTGCCTTAAGAAGATGGAGTTCAGATCTCACCAGGTGGGAGCAGTTGAGGGTGAATCCGAGGTGAGGAGGTGAAGGCATCGTGGAGGCAGGTGTCCACTCTGCCAAGGGGCTTGGCTGTGAAGAGAACAGAGAGAGTGTGTTGTGGTGGGGATGGGTGGTCAGATGGGAGGCACTCTGGACACAGATGAGAAGACTCTGTAGAGAGGTAGAAACTGAGAATTCAGAGGGGAGGGGGCTGATGAATGGTGCAGGGTCCCTGAGGAGGGGACCTGGAATGCCCCCGGGACTGGGCTTCAAAAAGATGAGTTGCAGAATTTCCACCTTGTGACAAGGGAGAAGAAAAAGGTTTGTGGGTTTGGAAGGGTAGAAAACAGGCACTTCCTGGCTGGCAATTTCTGTTTTCTCAGTTTAAAGTATGAGATGAGATGAGAGTGTGGGAGACGGGGTTGGAGGTTTGAAAGAAATGGAAAAAGCACTGATACCCTTGTGGGACCTGCTGATCATCTATTCCAGGTCAGACTGCTGCACCTCTGAGTCTAGGGACAGACGGAAGGAAGAAGACAGCCCCAAGAAGAGCATCCCCAGGGCCTTCGCCCAGTCTTCACAGCAGGCCCCTGATCCCATAAAAATGTGCCTTCTGATCTCTTGGAGATTTGGCCTTCAGGCTCTCCTGCACCTACTTTTCTGAGAGTGGTAATTTGTGGAGATTGAGAGACAGACAGGGGGCTCAGTTAATGGGGCTGTTGGGGAGATTCTGCAGGGTGGAGCAGTTGGTGGGAGGGGAGAAGTTGTCCTCTGAGTAGGAGACCTAAGGAGGAGAGAGAACAAGAGCCAGCCCACTCTGGAGGCTGCCCTCTTGATTCCACCTGTGATCTGCCTGCATGTGATCTGATCCTTGGGAGTAATTTTAAAATATGCCGAGTCTTAGGTACCTTTTAAAGAGACTCTTCAGCACCAGCTGAGGTCATTTTTCAATGAAAACCAAAAACACTATTGAAGAAAACACAACCAAAAATAACAAATGCTGGCAAGGATGTGGAGAAATTGGAACCCTTATGCGTTGCTGGCAAGAAAGTAAAATGGTGCAGCTGCTATAGAAAACAGTGTGGTAGATCCTCAAAAGATGAAACATAGATATGCCACATTATCCAGCAATTCCCTCTCTGGTTGTTTACCCAAAATAAGCAAAAGCAAGGATTTCAATAAATATTTGCACTCTTATGCCCATAGCAGGTTTTATTTACAGTAGCCAAAAGGCAGAAACAACCCAAATGTTCACTGATTAATGAATGGATAAATAGAATGCAATATATACTTATCGTGGACTATTATTCAGCTTTTAAGGGGAAGAAACTTCTGATGCATGCTACAACCTGAATGAACCTTGAAGATATGCTCAGAGAAATAAACTAGTCATAAAAGGACAAATATTCTATAATTTCACTTATATGAGGTAGCTGGAGTAGTCAAATGCAAAAGAAATTCTTCTGAATTTGACTATAGAAGGTAGAATAGTGGTTAACAGGGCCTGAGAGTAGAGACACAACATACCAAAATCTCTGGGATACAACTAAAGCAGTGATAAGAGGAAAGTTTATAGCATTAAACACCTACATCAAGAGGTTAGAAAAACGTCAAATTAACAATTTAACATTGCACCTAGAGAAATAAGAACAAACTGAACCCAAAGCTAGCAGAAGAAAAGAAATACCCAAAATCAGAGCAGAACTGAATGAAATTGAGGCCCCAAAATTCAGACAAAGAATCACTACAAACAAAAGCTTGGTCTTTGAAGAAATCGACAAGATCGATAGACCACTAGCTGGATTAACAAAGATGAAAAGAGAGAAGCTCCAAACAAGCACAATCAGAAATGACAAAGGTGACATTAAAACTAATCTCCCAGAAATACGAGAGATCATCAGAGACTATCATGAACACCTCTATTTTCTTTTTTTTTTTTTTTTTTTTTTGAGACGGAGTTTCGCTCTTGTTACCCAGGCTGGAGTGCAATGGCGCGATCTTGGCTCACCGCAACCTCCGCCTCCTGGGTTCAAGCAATTCTCCTGCCTCAGCCTCCCGAGTAGCTGCGACTACAGGCACGTGCCACCATACCCGGCTAATTTTTGTATTTTTAGTAGAGACGGGGTTTCACCATGTTGACCAGGATGGTCTCGATCTCTTGACCTCGTGATCCACCCGCCTCGGCCTCCCAAAGTGCTGGGATTACAGGCGTGAGCCACCGCGCCCGGCCACCTCTATTTTCCACACAAAGTAGAAAATTCAGAGGAAGTAGAAAAATTCCTGGAAATACACAACCTCTCAAAACTTTGTTAGGAAGAAATAAAAACCCTTCACAGACCAATGCCAAATTCTGAAATTGAGACAGTAATAAAAACTCACCAAACAAAAAAGCCTCTGACCTGATAGATTCATAGATAAATTTTAGCAGGCATACAAGAAAAATTGGTACCAATCCTATTGAAACTATTCCAGAAAAATCAAGGAGGAGAAACCCCTTCCTAACTCATTCTATGAAGCCAGCATGATCCTGGTACTCAAATCTGGCAAGATCACAACAAAGAAAAAAACTACAGGCCAATAGCCAATATTTTTGATGAACTTAGGCACAGAAATCCTCAACAAAAGACTAGCAAATCAAATCCAGCAGCACATCACAAGGTTAACTCACCATGACAAATGGCCTTTGTTCTTGTGAGGTAAGGCTGTTCCAACATACACAAATCCATAAGTGTAATTCACTACATAAACAGTTAAAAACAAAAACCATATGATCATCTCAAAAGATACGGGAGAACCTGTGGGTAAAATCCAACATACCTTCATGATAAAAACGCTCAACAAACTAGGCATTGAAGAAACATACCTCAAGATAATAAGAGCTATCTGTGACAAACCCACAACCAACATTATATTAAATGAGCAAATGCTGGAACCATTCCCCCTTAAAAACTGAAATAAGCCAAGGATGTCCACCCTCACCACTCCTATTCAACATAGTACTAAAATTACCAGCCAGAACAATCAGGCAAGAGAAAGAAATAAATGGCATCCTAATAGGAAATGAAGACATAAAATTGTCTCTCTTCACTGATGATATGATTCTATAGGTAGAAAATTCTAAAGACACCACCAAAAGGCTCCCAGAGCTGATAAACAACATCAGTAAAGTTTCAGGGTACAAAATCAATGTACAAAAATTGGTAGCATTTCTACACACCAGTAACATTCAAGCTGAGAGTCAAATCAAGAATGTAATCCCATTTGTAATAGCCACAAAAAAAACCCGCCTTGGAATACATCTAACCAAGGAGGTGAAGCCTCTTTACAAGGAGAACTACAAAACACTGGTAGAAGAAATCACAGATGACACAAACAAATAGAAAAATATCCCATGCTCATTAATTGGAAAAAATCAATATTGTTAAAATGGCCTTACTGCCCAAAGCTGTCAAACTACCGTAATTTTGCACAGAATTATGAAAAGCTATGCTAAAATCAATATGGAACCAAAAGAGAGCCCAAATAGCCAAAGCAATTTTAAGCAAAAAGAACAAAGCTAGAGGCATCACACTACCAAACCGTATAGTACCTGTAGAAATATAGACATCTAGACCATTGGAACAGGATAGTGAACTCCTACTCCCAAAAGCCGATCTTCAGCAAAGTTGACAACAAAAACGAATGAGGAAAGGACTCCTTACTCAATAAATTATGCTGGGATAACTGGTTACCTATATGCGGAGGAATGAAACTGGACTCCTGTATCACATACAAAAATCACATCACATACAAAATTACATCACATACAAAAATTAACTCAAGATGGATTAAAGACTGAAATGTAAGATCTAAAACTATAAAAATCCTAGAAGAAAAACTGGGATATACCATTCTGGACAACAGCTTTGACAAATAATTTATGACTAAGCCCTCAAAAGCAATGGTAACAAAGCCAAAAATGGGCAAGTGGGGCCTAATTAAACCAAAGAGCTTCTGCTCAGCAAAATAAACTATCAACAGAATAAACAGACAACCTACAGAATGAAAGAAAACATTTGCAACTGTACACCCAACAAAGGTCTAATATCCAGAATCTAAAAGAAACTTAACAAATCAACAAGCAAAAATACCTCCAATAGAAAGTGGGCAAAGGACATGAACAGACAGTTCACAAAAGAAGACATATATGCAGCCAACAAATATATGAAAAAAGGATCAACATCACTAATCATTAGAGAAATCCAAATTAAAACCACAATGAGATACTATCCACACCAGTCAGAATGGCTGTTATTAAAAAGACAGAAAATAATAGATGTTAGTGACATTGTGGAGTAAAGGGAATCTTTATACATGTTGGTGGGAATGTAAGTTAGTTCAGCAACTGTGGAAAGCAGTTTGAAGATTTCCCAAAGAACTTGGACTTAACATTGGACCAAGCAATTCCACTACTGAGTATATACCCAAAGGAAAATAAATCATTCCTCAAAACAGACACATGTACTCATAAGTTTGTTGCAACACTATTCACAATAGCAAAGACATGGAATCAACTAAGATGCCCACCAATAGTGGACTGAATAAAGAAAATGTGGTATGTATACATCATGAAATACCATGCAGCCATTAAAAAGAATAAAATTATGTCCTTTGCAGCAACATCGATGCAGCTGGAGGCCATTACCCAGAGTGAATTAATGCAGGAACAGAAAACCAATTATCACACGTCCTCACTTATAAATGGGAGTTAAACATTGAATACACATGAACATAAAGATGAGAACAATAAACACTGGGGACTCCTAGAGGGAGGGGGTAGGAGAGCAGGTAAGTGTTGAAAAGCTACCTATCAGGTGCTCACTGCCTGAGCAAAGGGATCATTCATACCCCAAACCATGGAGACACAAAATTTACTCGTGTAACAAACCTGCACATGTACACCCTTAATCTGAAAGTTGACAAAAGGGGAAAAATTGTTAAATTAATATACTTGTTCCTTTTGTCATTCATTTATCAAGCATAATTAGTTCCTTATTAGATGTAATGTTCTGTGCTGGATGATATGTGCATTGTACATGTGAATAAGGGTTGATTCCTCACCTTTAGGAAGAGGAGAGATAAGATCTACAAATGTAATTATAATATAGTTAGGCTATGTGGTGTCCAGAGGTGGACAGCCTTTATCACAGGCTGAAACAGAGAGAGAGGAAGAATCACATCAGAAACACTTCTTGCTTAGGTTAGCTGTAGAGATATGAAACTGAGATCCGGTGATAGATCTAAAACTTGAGCAGGATTCTTGAATGTGCTTAGAATTCTTGGCAACCCTTCTCCCTTGCTGACCCTGAATTCTCTTTGCCTTTCTTTTTCTCCTAAGGTGCTGTCAGAGTTCTCCTGGTCTTAGATTCCACTGGTCCCTTGAGAGTCAAAGGAGATGACTGTAGTGGCAGTGGCTGTACAGATCCCTGCACTGTACTCTGTGGCCAGTGAAAAATCTGGCTACTACATTGGGCAGCAGCTGTGGTTTGGCTTAATTGCCATGTATGGGGTAGTGTGGTATGTGGTCCATGTGCCCTGGACCCCCATCCGTGAAGATTCCCAGTGCCCTGGCAAAATCACCTATCCTTGCTTGATGGAGTATTTTGAAAAAAGTTTCAGCAATCCTAGAATGGGAATTTGGTACTTCCTCTTCATGGTTTTATTCTTCCTTATAGAATTCATGGCTCCACTTTGGCATAAGCAAGGTGAAGGAGGAATGAGTGGAGCTGGAGGCAGGTGACGTGGAGGAGGGCTACATGGTGGGGATCCAGGAACACATCACCTCCCCAAAGAAATTCATCCCGAACTTCCACCAGAGAAGATGCTTTTGCTTTTCTACCTCCTTTACTTTCTCCTGCAGGTTGACACCCAGCATGTGTTTCTGTTCCTTCTCCTGTTTCAGTCCCTGCCTGTGGTGAGCAAAACCAATACCCACTACAGCACCGATGGCTGCCCTGGCCCCTCTCTATGCGTGAGGTGAGCAACCCTGGAGAAGCAGATATCCATCCACACCCTCGTCGCCTTGTCCTGCATGGCCATCCTCTTTATGACCCATTCAGGGGCCTTTTGAGTTCTAAGTTTTGGATGACTGAAATTTGAGAGGGATAACACCTTTCTTAAAGTCTTTTCTCCCTCACACAATGGTTGTGCTCCTCTAAATATTGTGTCTGGGTCAGGGCCTCTTCCTGCTAATCTTCTTTGTTTTTCTCCCTTAAAAACTAAACATTTGCTATTCTATTAATAGTTTGATGTCTCTATAGCCAAGCTAAGATTGTCTGATTGCGGATGGTGGTATGCACTTGAAAACCTTGCAGAGCTCTTCATGTAGGCTATCTAATTTGATTCTCACCTAAAGCCCGTGACGCTGAGCTTTTGTCCAGTATCCTCAAACTGAGAAGAGTCTTCATAGTCTTGGAAAAAAGAGCTTTAGATTGATTTACTTGTACTCTGGCCTCTCTAGTAATGGTTTTAAATACAGAGAAGACCATTATTCCCTAAAGGGAAATTCTCAGCTGCACTTTCAGGATAGGATCACCCTGGTTCTTCCCCTTGGAATTCCCAAAACTCTGAGGAGTGCACTCAGTCTTGATGTCTCTCTTGAGTCTCCAGTGAGGATTACATAAACCTGGGTGAGCACCACTGGGGAACAGGACACATTTTATAAGAATATTTACTGTGCATATTGTGGCAATGCTGAAAGTCCCACCCCTTCAACCAAGGAACTCTACTCTGACAATTGGCTTAGGTCTGGAAAGGAGGTTAGGATGAGAGTCAGTGGAAGCAACCCCCTGGGGTTCACTGTACCAAGAATTGTGCCTTCCTCCCAGACCTGACCGATCTATCTTGAGATATGCTGCAGCCTAGCTCAGGTCTACACAGTTTATTAACCACTCTTTGGGGCTCCCTGCGAAGTCCTGGTGTTTACAAGCACAAGGGAGTTGGACTAGACATGGCAAAAACTCTTCATATTTAGAGATGGGCAAAAATGGGGATTAGAACAAGGATGTTTGAGAGAAGGTATGGTCAGTCACCTCATCCTGTGTTAGGCATATCACCCTCAAAAGTAGTTTGAGTGACCATGCTGTGCCCAAGGCTTGGGCTCTATCCAGGGACTAAAACTGAGATGTAGAGCAGGGACATCCAGTCTGAGCTATTCAAGTGACCATGATGTTCCAAGATCACCTCAATGAAGAGAAATTTCCCTCTATTGTGGTCATATACACCTCAAGATGACCCAGTGATTTTCTGCATCCTGGTGTTTCCTTTGCAACCCTCTCCTTTTGTGTGCCGACAGAGACTGTGACTTGATTCTAACTAATAGGGTATAGTAAAAGACGTGACTCCTGTGATCATAGCATGTTATGTGGAAGTCCATTTGAGTAGGTTAGAGCAAAAGATTGCCTTGTTGGTTTTTAGGAAGTCAGTTGCCATGTTATGAGAAGACCAATGCAGGGAGATACATGGCAAGGAATTGCAGGCACCCTTTTATTGCTGACAGTGGCCCTCAGCTGACAGCCTGTAGGTAAATGGAGATCTTTTTTTCTTTTTTGAGATGGAGTCTTGCTCTTGGCACCCAGGCTAGAATGCAATGGGGTGACCTCAGCTCACTGCAATCTCCACTTCCCGGGTTCAAGCCATTCTCCTGTCTCAGCCTCCTGAGTAGCTGGTATTACAGGTGCCTGCCACCAAGCCCGGCTAATTTTTTTGTATTTTAATAGAGACAGTGTTTCACCATGTTGGCCAGGCTGGTCTTAAACTCCTGACCTCAGGTGATCCACCTGCCTCGGCCTTCCAAAGTGCTGAGACAGGCATGAGCCACTGTGCCCAGCCTTTGCCAACAACTTTAATAAACTTTGATGTGCATTCTTCCCCAGTCAAGTCTTAAGATGAGAATATAACCCAGTGTACACCTTCATTATAGCTTTGTGAGGCCCCAGGCTAAAGACCCATGATTGGTCTCCCATATCAACTGTGAGATGATATACGTATGTTGGTTTAAGTTGCTAAGTTTGTGAAAATTTGTTACACAGCATTAGAAAACTAACAGTGACTCTGGGCACCCCCACAATGGTACAGGAGCCAAGGGAAGCTGCGTAATCTCAGCATTAGGCACCTGTGAAAACATCCTTCTTTCCTCCCAGAAAACAATCCTCCTTCACTTCTTGCAGCAGCAAACCCAGCAACATTGTAAAAGGCCTGAGCAAGTCTTGGTAGAGTGTCCAAGACTGAGATTGCTGCAGCAGCAGCACCTCTTGCTGTTTCTCTCTAGATAAGAAAGCTCTTGCACAGGCCAGTCCTGCAAAAATATACATAGTCCTGAATGTATATCCATCTTGTTATACATTTAGGCCTAGCAAGGTGAAACTTGAGGTCCCAGTACCATCAATTGTACATACAGTTACATATAAGCAACCTGCTGGACTTAAACAACCCCAGGAGGCACAAGGCTCAGCAGTTAGAGCTGCTTAATGCTTATCCTAAGCCAAGCATCTTCGTGCACGGAGTAACCTACACCACTGTGTGCATGGCTCTTGGAGTCTCCCTTTCGAAATGCAGTTGAGTTTGTGGGAAGTCCAGTAGGCACCATGTGGGTGAAGGTCTACCTACATGCATATCCAATGCATGTATGGAGTTATGTAAAAGAGGGATTGCCTCTCAGAGACGTGGGACATTTTAGTGAATCAGAACCAAGTGTTGCTGTATACCTAGTGCCTATAAACAGTTTTTGGTACATAGTAGAGACTTGACAAACACTTTTTGGGCATGCACAGTATAACCACAACCTCTCAGAGAATCTTGATATTTCTAGGGCTTGTGGGTAGTGACAATACTGTTCTCAGGCAGGTTGATTGAGAGTCAGACCTCAAAACTCAACGCCTGCTTTATGTCACAAGAAACCCTTTTATGTCCACTCTCCTGGGCTTATCCTGGTGGCAGACAATGGGCCCCAGTGGTTGGGTTATTTGATGTTAGAATTTGTCAATAGATATTAGGACACTGAGAGGCAAGAGCAGAAAGAAGGGACTTCCTTCTGGTGTCCTATTTTTTGGTGCATCATTTGGTTCTTTGGTTTTCAGGAGGCTTGCTAGCACTCACCCATGGACTGGCTCCTTCCTGCACCTCTGGCAAGTTGCTCTGCTCCTACAGATTAGCTTTGACCCAGGCATTCTGGTAAGTTTTTCTTTCTTTTAATCATCCAAAGCTACATGTTTCTGTGGCAGCCATACCATTCTTAGTTCCCTCTTTTTTCTTTCCCCCAGCCCTAGAGGTAAAAGTTGCCATTAACCATAAAGGAGGGAAAGTCTGGACAGAAACAGCAGTCAGTCAGCAGCTGTGTTTGAACAGCTGATTGTCTAGATGACGATTGTTCCAGGCAGTAACGATGGCAAGGGTCCTGACCCTTACTGAGCTGGTCTGTTGGTCAGGGATCAATCAGGCACAGAAAACACAGTAATTTTGAGGGACTATATTAACTTCTCTTCCTGGGTCCACAAGGGGTGTGGTTTCCAAGGCCAGAACTTCCCAGCACCATACTTCCATCCACCTCCCCATCTGGGAGCCTAGAGTTCTCTGTCTAACTTTCCCATGTGCAAAGGTAGACAGCCCTGGTGAGCATCCTTTCTTTAAAAAAACCTACAAAAGCCTTGGAAGGAGGGGCTCTATTGTGAGCCAGGCAGCCAATCTAGCATTAGAGTCAAAGATCAATCACTCCAGAGGAAATTTGAAAAAGCTCCTCGCAATGGACGCAATGGACAAGAACTTGAATGGGGCAGGGAGTGGGAGTAACTCCAGGGTTAAATTCCCCCTACTCCCTTACCTATATGGATTTCCTGCTCTGGGATCCCCTCCCATGGCAGTGTGGGACCTCTCTCTCTCTCACTCTCTCTTTCTCTCTTTTTCTTCTGCAAAACTTTCTGGGTCCAATACTTAAACAAGCTCACCATGCCACCAGGGCTTTCCCCCATTCTTGGGTGAGTAAGGCCCAAGGACCTGGGAAAACACATCTGATTGGGGAACAGTGAGCGTCTTTGGGACACCCCTGCAATCTGCTCCCATCCCCGTTACAATTTGAGTGGTGAAACTTTAACACAAAGGCTCATTAACTAGTAAAAAGTGGCTAACTACTTAAAATGGTAAAAAGAAGACTTAGAGTCGTCCAGAAGTAGCAATTTCAGGAAGCAGGTTTTACCTCCAGGGCTGGGGGAGAGAAAAAAGAGGGAGCTAAGAATGGTGTGGCTGCCACAGAAATATGTAGCTTTGGATGGTAGAAAAAAAAAAGAAAAACTTGCCGGAATGCCTGGGTCAGAGCTAATCCGTAAGAGCAGAGCAACTTGCCAGAGGTGCAAGAAGGAGCCAGTTCGTGGGTGAGTGCTAGCAAGCCTCCTGAAAACCGAAGAACCAAATGATGCACCAAAAAACAGGACACCAGAAGGAAGTCCCTTCTTTCTGCTCTTGCCTCTCAGTGTCCTAGTATTATCTACTGACAAATTCTAACATCGAGCCACCTGGTAAAGGAGAAATGTTCATAGGGTCCAGCTCCAGTGTAACAAAGCAGAAAAGGAAAGGGTGGATTTGGAGCTGGGAGGCAATACATTGATAACTGGCACAGTCTACCTGTTTGCCAGCCAACTTCTCTAGCCATCTTTCTATACACACTTGCACTAATAAGCTGAAGCTGTCCATTGTACAAGTGAAGTTCTCATTCTCTTTCCAAGATGGAGACAAACAGTCCCAAAAGGCGTATTCAGTACTTCCAGGTTTAGTCACAGTACTACTGAACATTTGGTTGGCTAATAACTGAATTGTAAAGTTAGCCTTCAACAACTTGTATATGACATAATAAGGAAAAGAAGAATAGAGAAGCAGATAGGTACCATATACAAATAAATATATATACAAAAAGAAAATAGGGAAACCTGCTACAGTTCTTGTGATTAGTCACAAGGTTATAGTTGATATCTATGTCTCCTTCTCTACTTCTCATTCAATTTTTTCTTTGTCTTCATCCAGAAACTTAACTAGATGACTTCTTATCCGGGTAGGGTGGCCCAAACCATCATTTCTGAAAGGTCTTGACTTTGTTCGTTTGCTGTAGTCGTTAACATTTATATTGGTCATGAAAAGCATGCTGAGTTCCAAATATCCTCCTTGTCCCCCAGTGTATTGCAGCAACCCAGTTTCCCACTGGCAATTGTGATAAATCACTCAAGTCAGTAGGGTAACTCTTTCTTCTGCGTATTGGTTCAGTGGCATAAGGAGCCCGACATGGCCAAGTGGCAGTCTCATCTTGCAAACCAATGGAACCATTATTGTAACCTTTAACTCCACTTGGAAACTAAGACCTCCAAACCAGAAGGGTTCAAGGTTGCTGAATGGGAAGCCAAAAATTCTTCCAGTGTTTTCTTGGGTATAAGAGTGAAAGGAGCTTCTCTCTGTTTCATCTTTGATCCCCAGACATTAATATTTTGTGTATATGGGAGATAGCATCATATATAGGGATCTCCTATTCAAAGCATATTCTGAGCCTACAAGGCAGACTCCATCCTTGCAGGGTATTGTCTCACACTGTAGTTGAGTTTTCAGTGAACCAGTAACCCTTCCAATCCAGCCAGCTGCTCCTGGGTGATAGGGTATTGTGGTAAGATTTCACGGGCATGGGCTTATTGCCACACTCCTTTGCCATAAAATCTGTTTCATGATCAAGCAAAAATCTTTTTTTTTTTAAGATCTGTAGACAAATCATTTAAGTATTTACCAATTAGACATGATTCTAACCATAAAATAGACTTTATTTTCTAAAAAATAGAATATCCTTTTTTTTCAGAGAAAGGTCTCTTAATCACTTATGCAGCAGTGCAGTGGTGGGATTATAGCTCACTACAGCCTCAAAGTCATGGACTCAAACAATCCACCTGCCTCATTCTTTTTTTCCCATAGGTTATTGGGGTACAGGTGGTATTTGGTTACATGAGTAAGTTCTTTAGTGATGATTTGTAAGAGTTTGGTGCACCCATCACCCAAGCAGTACACACTGCACCCTATTTGTAATCTTTTATCCCTCACCCCCTCCCATCCTTCCCCCCAAGTCCCCAAAGTCCATCGTATCATTCTTATGCCTTTGCATCCTCATGATCAGGCAAAATTCTGTGAGCAGTACCACATTAGTGACAGAATTTTGACCAGTATGTTTGGTTGCCCAGTGTGTGGGAGTCCACAGATGGTGGTGCTGGCAGAAGCATTTAAGACAGGAAAGGAAAATTCATATCCAGAATATGTGTCTGCTCTCGTGAGTACAAATCTCTGCTCTCTGAATAGTGTAAGAGAGCCAAAGTAATCAGCTGGCCATGAGGAGGCTGGCTGGTATCACTGACGGATGGATCCATATGGGCCTTGGTGTTGGTATATTCTGTTAGTAGATTATGCACCCATCAGGTGAAGTTCCCAGTTCAGTGGGGATGTCCATATTGTTGAGCCCAGGAATAGCCTCCATCCCTGCCATGGCCATTTTGTTCATGGGTCCACTGAGCAGTCAATGCGGTGGCTGGGAAAAGAGGCTGACTAACATTCAGAGTGTATAATTTTGTCCACTTGATTATAGAGAGCTTCCTTTGCAGTGGGTGCCCTTTAGTAAGCATTCATGTGGGACAAAAATATCTTGTCTGCCAATTCTGAGAAGTCCTCCCACATACATTTTCCTCAGTTATATGTCAGTCCTGCTCCTTCCAAGTTCATGACCACTCAAACTGTTAACAACTGCTCCTGAGTCATGCAGCTTTTTAATTTCTGGCCATTTCTCAGTCCAGCAAACTTGACAACTAAATATTTTGGGCAAAATTCTGCCCACTTGAAGAATTTTCCTTCACTATGCCGTCTCGCCCCCACCAAGCGGCATCCCTCAGTGGAGTCTTACGCTGCAGCTGTCTACTTTTGTGTGGCCAATATGTCATGCAAAACATCTATAAACCAGCCTCAACCTCTTTCTTCCTCAAGAAATTGATCTTACAGAACTCCCTATGATGCCCCAGGCCTGAACTCAGAGAGAGGAGTCAATGTAGGAGGTGTTAGTATCAGAGGAGTCTGAGTCGCTGGTCCTTATAACTTGTTTCTTGGCTTTCCTTGAGCCCAGATTTTGTATAACAGCTCTACCTGATGATGGATCGCTGTAGTGCACACCCAACCTTATGACTAACATAACACAAAATTTATGATAAAAAGCTCAGCCTGCGTGGTTCAAACAGTCTATGACTAGATCTCTAATCAAGAGCCAGTAGCAAGTCAGAAGGTATTTCTCAAAAAGGAGAATATTCATCTTCAGAAGAAGGCAAAGATGTATTTAAAATTTTGAGAGGTCTGCACTGTGATTCTCCTATTAGTGCTTGCTGGAGACTCCAAAAACATTATTATTTTCCACAGACACCTAGAAAATATTGGATCAGCTGGATAATAAGGTAAGTGAAAGAGCAATTTGCGTTCTGGCCTGGACTTGCTACAGAACTTTCCCTTGTTCTGAGCCTTACTCAAAATTATTAGCCTCTTTGGTGAGTTAAAGGTGTTGCTTCCAAAATACAAAGACTGCCATACCTTCCTTGCACTTCTCTCTCTCTCTCTCTCTCTCTCTCTCTCTCTCTCTCTCTCTGTGTGTGTGTGTGTGTGTGTGTGTGTGTGTGTGTGTGTGTGGTAAGTGCTGCTAGGTGCAGCAACTTGCCTTTCACCTTGGGTGGGGTATCTCAACATGATCCAGACCTTTGGATTCCCAGAAACTTCACTGAGCTGCTGGGCTCCCAATTTGTGTGATGTACATCCTTCACCTTCTGGGTCATTTACGTCTTCCTAAGACATCTAAATTGTTTACTACTTCCTGCTTGTCAGACTCAATTAGCATAATGGTATTGTAAACCAGTGTGATGTTTAGCAGACTGCCAAATGATTGGGATTTTTCTGGGCTGCATTATGGTAGAGCAGGAGAGTTTACGTAGACCTGACACAGGACTGTCAAAATGGTTCTTGGCTCTGCCAAGTAAAAACAATCTAGTTCGTTATCTTTTGCAAATTAATGTGGAGAAAAAAAGTGCTAGCTAGATCCATAGCTGCATACCAGGTGCCAGAGGCTGTGTTCGTGTGCTCCAGTAAATATGCCACAACCAGGACAGCAGCTGCAATCAAACTTGCCATCTGATTAAGTTTACAGTAATCCATAGTTGTTCTTCAAGATCTGTTCAACTTTTGCATGGCCCCAACAGGCATGCTAAACAGGGATGCGTTAGGTATCACCACTCTTGTAGCTCTCAGGTCTTTGACGACGGCCCTGATCTCTTCATTTCCCTTAGGGATGTGATGTTCCTTCCATCTTGGTAAAGAGGGGAAGTTCTAGGAGCTTCCACTTAGTTCTTTGTACCACAGTCACCTCATCTCATGGCAGAGAGCTAATGTGAGGATTCTTCCAGTTTCTAAGTACATTTATTCTAATTACACATTTAGGAACTGAGAGAAGAGAAACAGGGTGGGTTTGTGGACCAAGCAAGATCACTGTGAGTGGAACTTGGGCTGAGACTCAATCTATCACAGGGGAACCATAAGCCCCTACTTGGACTGGTGGGACGCAGAGATGTCATGAGTCCTTAGGAATTAGCAGCAACTCAGAGTAATCCCTAGTAATCCCTAAGAAGTCTGAGTAGTTCCCTTTCTCTAGTGCTAGGTCATTCCAGTAATGGACAGCAAATCTTTTCAGGGAATTCTTGGAGGAATATTTACTGCATATACAATAGCAATGTTTCAGAGTCCCACCCCTTCAACCAAGGGACTCTGGGCCTGTAAACTGGCTTAGGACTGGAAGCCGTATGAGACCATGACTCTTCATTGCAGTGACTCAATCCAAATCTTTAAAATTTTATTATTATTGTTGTTGTTATTTGTTTTAGATTCAGGGGGTACATGTGCAGACTTTTTACCTGGGTATATATCATGATGTTGAGGTTTGGGCTTCAAATGATGCCATTGCTCAAGTAGTGAACATAGAACCTGATGGTAGTTTTTCAACCCTTGCCTCTCTTTCAGAATCTCTGATGTTTCTTGTTGCCATCTTTGTGTCCATGCGTACCCAATGTTTAGCTCCTACTTATAAAAGAGAATATGTGGTATTTTGTTTTCTGTTCCTGCATTAATTCACTTAGGATAATGGCCTCTAGCTGTATCCATGTTTCTGGAAAGAATATAATTACATTTTTTTAATGACTGCATAGTATTCCTTGGTCTATATGTACTACATTTCCTTTATCCAATCCATCGTTGCTGGACACCTGCATCGATTCCATGTCTTTCCTATTGTGAATAGTACAATAAACATAAAAGTGAATGTGTTTTTTTGTAGAATGACTTATTTCCTTTTTGGTATATGCCCAGTAATGGGATGCTGGGTAGAATTATCATTCTACTTTTAGTATTTTCAGAAATCTCCGAACTACTTTCCAGAGGGGCTGAACTAATTCACATTCCCACCAACAGTGCATTGCCTTCTCTGCACAACTTTGCCAACATGTTGTTTTTTTGACTTTTTAATAATAGCCGTTCTGACTGGTGTGAGATGGTATCTCATTGTGATTTCTATTTGCAGCTCTCTGTAGTTCTTGTAGAAATCTTAGATGTAATCTTAGAAATCTTAGATTCCTAGGTATTTTAATTTTCTGACTAGTGTAAATGGGATTACGTTCTTCACTTGGCTCTCAGTTTAAGTGTTATTGGTGTATAGAAATGCTACTGATTTTTGTATATTGATCTGATATCCTGAGGCTTTGCTGAAGTTGTTTATTTGATGTAGAAGTCTCCCAATAGAATCTTTAGGGTTTTCTAGGTATAGGATCATATTGTCAGTGAAGAGAGATAATTTGACTTTCTCATTTCCTATTCAGATGCCTTTTCTTTCTTTCTTGCCCTATTGCTCTGGCTAGGACTTCTAGTACTATGCTGGATAGAAGTGGTGAGAATGGGCATCCTTGTCTTGTTCCAATTCTTAAAGCGGAATGCTTCCAGCTTTTGCCCATTCAGTAGGATGTTGGCTGTGTGTTTGCTATAGATGTCTTGTATTATTTTGAGGCATGTTCTTTTAAAGCCTAGTTTGTTGAGAGGTTTTTTGTTTGTTTGTTTGTTTGTTTTCAAGATGGAGTCTCACTCTGTTGCTTATGCTGGAGTGCAGTGACATGATCTCAGCTCACTGCAACCTCTGCCTCCTGGGTTCAAGCGATTCTGCCTCAGCCTCCCAAGTAGCTGGGTTTACAGGCACCCACCACCACGCCCAGCTATTGTTGAGGGTTTTTATCATGAAGGGATTTGGATTTTATTGAATGTTTTTCTGTGTCTATTGAGATGATTATATGGTTTTGGTTTTTAATTCTGATTATGTAGTGAATTACATTTATTGATTTGAATATGTTGAACCATCCTTGGATCCCAGGAATAAAGCCCTCTTAATCACCACAAATTAACTTTTTGATGTGCTACTGGATTCAATTTGCTAAATATTTTGTTGATGATTTTTGTGTCTGTGTTCATCAGGGATATTGGCCTGTAGTTTTCTTTTTGTTGTGTCTTTGCCTGATTTTAGTATCAGAATGATGTTGATTTCACAGAATAAGTCACGGAGGAATTCCTCCCTCATTTTGGGGAACAGTTTCAGTGAGACAGGTACTGTTAGATATTTTTTTATTAACAATTCAATTTTATTATTATTTTTCTTCTTTTTTTTAGATGAAGTCTTGCTCTGTCACCCAGGCTGGAGTGCAGTGGCATGATCTTGGCTCACTGCAACCTCTGCCTCCTGGGTTCAAGCAATTATCCTGCCTCAGCCTCCAAAGTAGCTGGGATTACAGGCACCTGCCACCATGCGTGGCTAATTTTTGTATTTTTAGTAGAGACAGGGTTTCACCATGTTGGCCAAGCTGGTCGTAAACTCCTGACCTCATGATTCACCCACCTCAGCTTCCCAAAGTGTTGGGATTACAGGTGTGACCCACCACACCTGGCCAGTTTTATTACTTCTTATTGGTCTTTTAGGATTTCTGTTTCTTTCTGGTTCAATCTTAGGAGGTCATGTTTTTCCAGGAATTTAACCATTTCCTCTAGATTTTCTAGTTGGTGCATATAGAAATGTTCATAGTAGTTTCTGAGGATCTTTTGTGTTTCTATGGGATTAATTGTAATGTCACCTTTGTCATTTCTGATTGGCTTATTTGGATCTTCTCTCTTTTCTTCTCTGTTAATCTTGCTATCAGTCTATCTTTCTTGTTTATCCTTTCAAAAAAATAAACTTTCATTTTTTTAATCCTTTTTAAAATTATTTTTTATGCTTTAAGTTCTGGGGTACATGTGCAGACTGTGCAAGTTTTTTACACAGGCATACACACGTCATGGTGGTGGTTTGCTGTATCCATTGCCCCACCATCTACATTAGGTATTTCTCCTAATGCTATCCCCCTCCCCAATCCCCCCACTCCCTGCTAATTCCTCCCCTAGCCCCCCACCCTCCAGGCCCCAGTGTGTGATGTTTCCCTCTCTGTGTCCGTGTGTTCTCATTGTCCAACACCAATGGATCTTTTGTACAGTTTTTTGGGCCTCAGTTTTATTTATGTTCTAATTTGAGTTATTTATTTTCCTCTGCTAGCTTTAGTGTAAGTTCATTCTAGTTTTTCTAGTTCCTTTAGCTGTAAGGTTTGGTTGTTAATTTGAGATCTTTCTATTTTCTTGATGTAGGTATTTAGTGCTCTCAATTTTCTTAACTCTGTTTTTGACACATCCTAGAAACTTTGATATGTTGTGTGTCTATTTTCATTGGTTTCAAAGAATTCTTTGACTTCTGCCTTAATTTTGTTATTTATCCAAAAGTCCTCCAGGAGCAAGTTGTTTAGTTTCCATGTATTTGTATGGTTTTGAGAATTTCTCTTGGTATTGATTTCTATTTTATTTCACTCTGGTCTGAGAAGATGCTTGGTGTGATTTAGATTTTTTTTTTAATTGAGACTTCCCTTATGGCTGAGCATGTAGTTGATCTTAGAGTGTATTCCATGTGCAGATTAGAAAAATAATGTATATAATATATATATATAATATGTAATGTATATTATATATGTGTGTTTGTGTGTGTATATATCATATTATATTAGTCCCTCCTCACACTGCTAGAACTGCCTGAGACTGGTTTATATATATATAAAGATTTAATTGACTCACAGTTCTGTATGGCTGGGGAGGCCTCAGGAAACGTACAATCATGGCAGCAGGGGAAGCAGGCACACCTTACATGGTGGCAGGTGAGAGTGTGTGAAGGAGGAACTATCAAACACTTATAAAACCATCAGATCTTGTGAGAACTCACTCACTATCAAGAGAACAACATGGGATAACTGCCCTCATGATCTATTCACCTCCCACCAGGTCCCTCCCTTAAAATGTGGGGATTATGGGGATTACAATTCTAGATGAGATTTGAGTGGGAACAGAGCCAAACCCTCTCTTTCACACGTGTGTGTTCACATACACACACACACGAAAAGTGTATATCTTAACCTATGAGCTATTTTCTCCTGAGTCATGCCGTGTATCTGAAACATGCTGAGATTTGACTTGTGTTGTGAGTTGTCTATGGGCAATAAGAGTTAATTACAGCATCTTGAGGAGAAACAACATCTTTCAAAACCTTTTCCCCAGATGATGTTATCATAGGGTTTGCCAGCAAAGGAAGGCTAATCAGGGTAGAACTGATCTACTTCCACTGTCAAAGGTGATCAGAGTGACTTGAAAATGTACGATTCTCAACTTCGTTTGAATCCTACCACATTTCCCAATTCCAGCTTTCAGGATCTCATTATTTTTCAATCAGTTCCCTAATGTTCACATGAAAAACTTGTTAAGGCTGTAAATTCAAGTGCTATTGTAATCCAGCAGCTCTCACGGTTAAATTTCGTGTTTGATTTCCAGCAACAGTGGTTATGAGATGTGGTTATGAGACAGAAGAATGTATTAAAACTGCCATAGAAATGTTCGGATTCTCAGACTGTGATCTTCAGCTTGTCCTTTTCTGTAAGTGCAGTAATGCATTCATGAAAATCAGTTCCACACTACAGTAATTGTTGTCTTCATTACTGCTGTAATAATCAAATTCAGTAGCTGCTTGGGATCCCAAGGCATTTGCTTCAGTTAGAACATCATCATAATCAACCACAGGTAATAATCTAACTTACTTATTGAAATGTCACTGTATGTCATGGATAACTAGCATCTGATTTCCCATTGGCAAGGAACTTAACACTTCCCACAAACCCAAATCCATGACTAATCCAATTCTCAAATCGCATCTTTGAAAATCAGTCATCTCAGACCACTCCCAATACCAATTCTATAGCAGGGTTCAATCAGAAAACAGAAAACACACTAGTAATTTAAACAAGAAAAATTTAATATTAATAATTGCAACTTGTGATAGGTGATTAACTATCAAAAGAAAAGTAGCAAATGCAAAAAGCAGCTATCTATATCTAGGGCTGAGGGAGGACAAATTAGGAAGAAACTGAGAACTTAGAAAAGCCCTCCCTACTATCTACTTCAACACTGATTTGTACCCTTTTGGGAAGGAATGGCTGCTGTTGGCATGCACAGTCTGCCAGTGGTAAAGAAATTTTCCAGAGAGCATTGGCCAGAGCACTGGCTCCTAGAAGTGGCCTGCTAGGTGGAGGAGAAACTAGGTAGAGGGCATTGGCAGGCTGGAGCTGGTCTGCAAGGGCTACTGAGATGAGCATGACCACACCTCTCACATACCACTACACTGGCTGCCATGTTTAAAAATAGCACACAAATTTGGAGGAGAGGTCCCTTTAACTTGCAATGACCTTGCAGTGTTCCTTCAGGGCTCTCTATTGACAAAGCCGCTATTGACACTGAGTCATCTGGCACAGGAAAAAGGCTTATAGGGTCCAGCTCTAGCATCACAAAGCAGGGTAAAGAAGGGTGGATTTAGAGCTGTGAGGCAATAAACTGATACCTGGTTCAAGAGTGAATAAATTTGGTTGTTTAATGGTTGGAAAGAAGGCAACTCTCGCTGAAGTGAATAGGACAGGGACAGTGTAGGAAATAAGGTCTGAGAAGCAGAGCAATAAATGGAATCACATCACGTAGGGTTTCATGGATCATGGCAAAGACTTTGGATTTTAACTGAAGTGTGATGGGAGAGCATTGAACAGTTGACAGTAGGAGTGTGGTGTGGTCTAATTTATTTAAAAAGATCAGTCTGATTATTACATGGATACTTGACTTTAGGGGACAAGAGTGAAGAAAAGGGAGGCTCCTGTTTACCAAATGCCAGCTGACTTATCCTGCATCTTCTGCAGGCTGCACTTTCTCTCCTGAGCTCTAACCAGGATGACCAAATGTCTTAATTGACCTGCAACAACTTAGGGCTCATGCGCTCTTTACTCTCAAATGTTATTGTTTGAGATCATATATTATATGGTCACCCCAGTTCTAACATATCTCACATCCTCTCCTTTCTTGAAAACAAGCCTGAAATTTCAAGATCATTATGTAGAATTTCTAGAAGTGACTGCTGTATCATTACTGTTCAGAGGCATGTTCATGGAGACCAGGCACTGCAGGGGAAGGGGAAAAAAGCTGGTGATGATGGCAGGCGGTACTTAGAGGACCACAGAACACCATGACAGAGAGATACGGTTTGGATCTGTGTCCCTGCTCAAATCTCATGTTGAACTGTAATCCCCAGAACTGGAGGTGGGGCATGATGGAAAGTGATTGCATCATGGTGGTGGATTTCAAATAAATGGTTTAGTACCATTCCCTTGATGAGTGAGCTCTCATGAGATCTGGTTGTTTAAAAGTGTGTGTTCCCTCCCCCTTCTCTCTTGCTCCCTGTCTCTTCATGTGACACACCTGCCTCCCCTTTGCCTTCCACCATGACTGGAAGCTTCCTGAGGCCTCCCCAGAAGCAGAATGCTGGTGCCATGCTTTCCATACAGCCTGTAGAACTATGGGCCAGTTAAACCCATTTTCTTATAAATTACCCAGTCTCTGCTATTTCTTTATAGCAGTCCAAGGATGGCCTAATACATAGAGGATGCTGGGGGAGACACAGCTTGTGTGGGTGTTGTTGGAGGGGGCAGGGAGTGAATACTACCTGAAACATTCCAGAGAGAATCTTGCCTTTGCCATAACTACTTTTGACCCTCCTCACAGAGTGGGAAAGGTATGAAATTTGTCCTCATTAGACCCTCACTTCCACAGAAGGATGTGAAGCCCCCCCAATCTTGCGTCCCGCTTGAAAGTCTGCTCAGGCATGCAGGTGTGTTCTCCACTGGCAGCAGAGGCCGGCTGCACGCCAGCATGTGCTGGGAGCCCACCTGCCAGGCAGCATTCGTCCACAGCCCAGAGAAGAGAAAGGATCACAGGAGCTTTGCCTGCAGGAGACGCTGCATGTCCTCTCTGTCTATTGACAAATACGCTTCTGTATCAAGCTGGAGCAGAAGCTTGCTGACACTGGGTAGTGCTGTCTTACCCTCTTCTTTGCAAGTACACCCCCAAAACAGGCTTCCCTCGCACTGAAGGCTCTGGTGTGGGGCCCTCAGCATGCACTGGGCCATGATGAGGTAGTGTGATGTGAAGCTCATCACGGTGTCCATGCCACGGGCATGCTCACGGCGGGCTGTTTGTCTGCTAACACGGTGACCTCCTGCTAATCTCAGTGTCTAGAAGGGTTACACTTTTCCTGAGTGACCAGATGTTGATGATCTGAACCTCATGGATAATGTGAACTGTATCATGGCCACTGGAAAGTTTCACACCCAGGCTTCAGTCTGCCCAGGCCCATCCTGAGACATGTGAACTCCCTCCAAGCTGCACCCCTCCCCCGACCCTCGCTTTGCATGGTGTTTGTACCTTGCATTTATTTTATGCTCCCTTTTTCTGATGTTTTCTATGCCCTTGGAAATCTTGAGTGGAGGCACACATGAGAAGAAACTCAGTACACAGAGCACAGGTAGAAGGTTCTATGTGCCCTCAACCTGCGTTTTCCATGAGTGGATTCTCACAGAGCCGAATCCTCCTGCATGTGAGTTTCCCCTCTCTCTATCCCTGTGGTCTCCCTTCCCAGCTCTCTGTCAGCTTGTTATTGCCCCAACAGGGAGCACAGAATGACTAGGGTGGAGAGGAGGGGAGGAATAGAAATGACACTCTTTTTTTGGGTCATGGTCTCACAAAGGAATCTGACTAAAGTGAGAAATCCTCCCCCTGGTAAACTTTGTATTTTAGTGATTTTACGTACAATTTTAGGACTCACAGACCCCTGAAGTCAATGTCTGGACTCTCTGATGCCCCTCCATCTCCAGTAAAAGAACTCCTAACCCCTCTAGCCTAGGCTGAGAAGTCTCCCATCCCAGGATGCCTGTATGGTGCAGTGGGATGGGCTGAACAAGTCCTTCATCCAGAACTGGGCCCCTGGCTCACTGGAACATAAGGCATTCCCTCTGTTATTCCCTTATGGAATCTGAGGACTTAGAGCTGGAAGGACCCTTAAGATGTAATCTGGCTGAGGCTCCTTCCTTTAGGCCAAAAACTAGTATGTTCATTTCCTTTGAGGATCACAAGAAATGGGCACTTTGCCTCCCCTGTTTTCTCTCTTCCACCCGTGAACCCAGTCATCTCTTACTTTGCAAGCCACGCAGTGAGGGCACGGCTTCCCAAAACGCAGTGGGGGCTGAATCCACCAGAGAAGGGTCACCACGTCCAGGTGTTTGATATGACCCCTAGAAGAGAAAGGAGGAAGGGGAGGAGGGACAGAGCATCAGAGAGCCATGCACCTCAGGACACATGTACCTGAGGGTTACAGCCCACTCATATGGGGAATGCTGCACAGTGTGGTGGCCCTATTAGTCACACTCAGTGCAGAGTTGCAGAACTGCATGACACAGCCCCAAAGCAATACACACGTTTAGATTTTAATGAGTCATTTTCTGCCCATGCTATGTTCAAGGTGGAAGGGATTTTAGCAGTGCTACAGAATTCTCAATACGTACTTGCTGATTGAATGAACTAACCTTCAGACCAAAAGGTATTTACTGAGGGTCACCCAAATGATCTTTAGATCAGAAGCAGGGATGGAGTCAAGACTTTTCCCCACCCTACATATTCTAACTTGAACATTTACTAGTTATTCTTGATACTAGAATTTCCTATCCTTCCATTCAACTGAATATTGCATATATATATATATATATATATATATATTTTTTTTTTTTTTTTTTTTTTTTTTTGAGATGGAGTCTTGCTCTGTCACCCAGGCTGGAGTGCAGTGGTGTGATCTCAGCTCACTGCAACCTCCACCTCCGGGGTTAAAGCAATTCTCATGCCTTGGCCTCTCGAGTAGCTGGGATTATAAGCATGTGCAACCATGCCCAGATAGTTTTTGATTTTTAGTAGAGATGGGGTTCACTATGTTGGCCAGGCTGGTCTTGAACTCCTGGCCTCAAGTGATTCACTCACCTTGGCCTCCCAAAGTGCTGGGATTACAGGTGTGAGCCACCGCACCTGGCCTAGTAGAAATATTCTTGACTAATAAGGTGTTGGGCCTTGTCCTGCTGGACCTTGACCCTTCACCCTGAGGATGGATGCAGTTCAGTGTTTCCAGTTGATCCACACAGTGTTGGTCCACCTTGAACACTTTCTGCAAGTATGGTCAGCTAGACCCTCTCTCAGCTTGGGGAATCAGGATTTCCCTTGGGGAACTTACTTGGCTTCAGGGTCATACTCTGCCCAGATTCTTTTAAACTCATCCAGGTGGTGGGGACCAAGGATGGACCAGTCCCTTGTCAGGTAGTCAAAGTTGTCCATGATGACAGCTACAAACAGGTTGATGATCTGTGGGAAACAGTACCATGAAGTGCTCTGAGAAGACGTTCCTACACACCTACCTCTGGAACCCCCTTGCCAGCTGGGCCCATAGATGGCAGAAGCCAACATTTCTAAAGACCAGTAATCCATCTTGCCAGTCTTAGAACTACCAGTCTTGGGTCTCTTGGACATAACCTTGACACAGATTCCCTGAGAGTTGTGTGGGATGAACCCACATGTGGGCTACAGCTTCCCTCCTACTGAGCTGCTGGGCAGGGCTGCCCAGGACAGAGGGGAACTTTATCCCCTCGTCAGCAAGATGCTAAAAAGTATAGTTCTTTCTATGCCTCCACATGTCCCCTTTGTCCTTTGGGACAATGCCACCATGACAAGAGCCAAGAATGGACAAGCAAGATGCTGGTGGCACTCAATCTGGCCCAGGGCTTTCTGCCTTTCTCTCCATGTGGCTGGACACTCCTGCCAACTTAGTCTTCCCAAGCCAGCTCCTCTGATGGGGTTGCCCTGACCGTGAGCTGCAGAGATGGAGGGCTCAGGCTGCCCTGGAACTGGGCACTCATGACTGGTAGCTGTTGAGTCCCCTGTCGGCTTACCAGGAAGGCACAGAGCATGTAGAAGCTGACGAAGTAGAAGACAGCAAACCTGCTGCCACAGAGCGTTTCACCCTCCGTGCTGTTGCTAGGTTCAGACTCTGAGGCACACTTCTTGGCTGGCATGTAGGCCAGCATGATGTCCTGCCAGGTCTCCCCAGTGGCACACCTGGAGGGGAGGGAGAGCCCACATCCATGCAGTCCATCCTACAGACTCCATGGAGGGCCCTCTCATCCTTCCCCACCGTTCCCTTTCCTCCTTCCCCAGAGGGAATTACCAAAATGAACTCGATGTTCATCATTTCCCAAATTCTCTGGTATGTTCACTAAATATGCAAACACGTAGCATTATTTTGAAGATTTAAAAATTCTATATAAACAGTAACAAATTGCATGTTTTCTGAAAACTTGCTGTTTTTGCAGTCCATGCGATGTGTTTGAGACCCAGCGCTTTGGATGTATTTTAGTTCTAGTTCATTCACCTTAACCGCTGTATAGGAGTATGCTCTATGAATGTACCATTAAAAAATCCACTGTCCTGTTAAGGAACATTTAGGTTTTTCATTTTTTCTTTTACTAGTACAATCAACACTGCAATAAACATGCAGATTTATATCTTGGGTATCCACTTAGAAGTGGAATTGGCAGTTAAAGTAAATTTATCTTCATTTTTACTAGATATTACATGATCTCCAAGGGTTTGTCCAACTTAGACTCCTATTACCAGTGTAGGAGAAATGACATTACTGTACAAACTCATCAATTAGTGAATTGTTTTAAATGTTGCTCATACAATGTGTGTGAGACAGGTCATTACTGCTTTAATTTTTATACTTAAGATATTCTATTCTCTATTCTTTTTTTAAAATTTCAATAGTTTTTTGGAAACAGGTAGTTTTTGCTCACATGAACAAGTTCTTTAGTGGTTAATTCTGAGATCTGGTGCCCTCATCACCCAAACAGTGTACACAATACCCAATGTTAGTCTTTTCTACCTGACTGTCCTCCCACTCTTCCCCGAGTCCCCAAAGTCCATTATATCATTCTTATGCTTTTGCCTTCTTATAGCTTATCTCCTACTTATAAGTGAGAATATATATTTGGTTTTCCATTCCTGTTACTTCACTTAGAATAATGGCCTCCACATTCATCCGGGTTGCTGCAAAGTCCATTATTTCATTCTATTTTATGACTGAGTAGTATTCCATGGTGTATATATGCCACATTGTCTTTATCCACTCATTGGCTGATGGACATTTAGGTTAGTTCCATATCTTTCTTCCTTCCTTCCTCCCTCCCTCCCTCCCTGTTTCTTTCTTTCTTTCCTTCTTTTTCTTTCTTTCTTTTTGAAACAGAGCCTAGCTCTATCACCCAGGCTGGGGTGCAGTGACACGATTTCAGCTCATTATAACCTCCACTTCCTGGGGTCATGTGATTCTCCTTTCTCCTGCCTCAGCCTCCTGAGTAGCTGGGATTACAGGCATGCACCACCACACCCGGCTAGGTTTTATATTTTCAGTAGAGATGGGCTTTCACCATGTTGGCCAGGCTGGCCTTGAACTCCTGACCTCAAGTAATCCACCTGCCTCAGACCCCCAAAGTGCTACGATTGCAGGCCTGAGCACCACCACACTCAGCCTGTTCCATATCTTTCCAGTCACAAATTGTGCTGCCATAAATGTGTGTGCATGTGTCTCTTTCATATAATGACTTCTTTTCCTTTGGGTAGATACCCAGTAGTGGGATTGCTGTATGGAATAGTATAGTATATTCCTTGTAGTTCTTTAAGGAATCTCCATACTGTTTTCCATAGTGGTTGTATTCGTTTACATTCCCACCAGGAGTGTAAGTGTTCCCTTTTCACCACTTGCATACCAACATCTATTATTTTTTATTTTTTTAATTATAGCCATTCTTGCAAGAATAAGGTGGTATCTCATGGTGGTTTCAGGTCTATTTTTAATCTTTTGTTAGTTGTATGCATCAGAAATATCTTCTTCCAATTTGTGGCTTGTCTCTATCCTTATTTATGGTGTATTTTGGTGAATCTAAGTTTTTTATTTCAGTGAGGTCAAATTTATAATTTTTTCCTCTATGTTTTGTGCTTTTTGGATCTTGTTTAAAAGATCCTTCCCTATTTTAGGTCATAAAGACATTCTTTTCTGTGTTCTTCTAAAGGTTCTAAAGTTTAGTTTTTCACAATAACTTATTAACCTGAAATTTACTTTCAGGTTTGATGTAAGGTAGAAATATGCTTTTATTTTTTTCTGTAAAGTAATTTTATTAACACTATTTGTTGAATAGTACATCTTTACCTACCTAATTGAAATATTTCTTCTGCCATGAGTTGTATTTTCATAGGTGTGTGGGTCTTGTGCTAGCCTTTGCATTCCATTCCTTAGGTTTATTTGTTTATCTTGGTACGGATGTACTGTGTTGTCTTCATTCCTATAGCCTTATAGTAAGTCCTGCCCTCTCACAGAGCAGGAGTCCTTCTGACCTGTCGTTCTTCAACATTTGTCTTGGCTATTCAGTTTCCTTTTCTATTCCACAGACGCATTAGAATCAGTTTCAGTCTCTATGGGTAATCCTGTTGGGAGTTTTATTAGAATTGCACTGAGATATCAATTAATTTGGGGAATCCTGGCATCTTTATGATATTAAGTCTCCTGGCCAGAAATGTGGCATATCTCTCCTTTTATTTTGTTGTACATTTAAAATGGTATAGTTTCAACATTATATTTTAAAAGCTGTATCTATTTGCTGCTGATATAGAGGGAAACAATTAATTTCATATTACAGAATATTTGCTGAACTCCCCTATTAGTTTTAGCAATTTTCTGTAATTTTTCTTGTGTATATACACAGGCAATCAGTTTTTTTGGCATTTAATTTTGTTTCTTCCTCTCCAGTTCTTAGCCTTTGCTTTATTTTTCTTGTCTTGTTTTATTGGGCAAGAGTTACAAAATAATAATATTTAAAAAGTAATAGCATAAGATCTTGTCTATTATGTTTACTAATTAATTACCAGTACAGGAAAGCAATTACTTTTCTTTGTTAATCTTTTCATCTTCCACTTTATTAATTGTATTGTCATGAAAGCTTTTTAGTTAATTTGCATAGATTTTCTACTTGAATTAGCCTCTTGTGTGCAAACAATGACAGTTATGTGTACATATTTTCATATTTATAACTGCTTGCTTTTTTATCTTTTTCTTATTGGCATTAACTTTATATTAGTCTTATGGGATGAGTGAGGAGGTTTTCTACATCTTTCTGTTTCTGGAAAGTTTATATAACATTGTAATGATCCATTCTTTCATAGACCTCAAAAATAAAAATATTGAATATTGGGCCTTTTCAAAGGCTAAATTTTTGACTCTTTTCAATTTATGTTGTAGTTTTTTCTTTTATTCTTAAGGTAACTTTATAATTCTTTTTTTCTACATAAAAGCATCTGCTACATTTAGGTTTTCAAATATATTGGCATAAATTTGTTAATGATGTTCTCTGTCTTCTTATTTGAGTCTGATATTATTTGTCTGCCAATTTTAGAAAAATCTTGTGTGTGTGTGTGTGTGTGTGTGTGTGTTTAGAGACGGGATGTCACTTCGTCATTCAGGCTGGAGTGCAGTGGAGCCATCTTAGCTCACTGTAATCTCAAACTCCTGGGCTCAAGTGATCTTCCCACCTCAGCTTCTCAAGTAGCTGGGACTACAGATGCATGGTACGACACCTGGGTAATATTTTGATTTTTTATTTTTAGAGACGAGGTTTTGCTATGTTGCCCAGGCTGGTTTCATACTCCTGGTCTTAAGTGATCCTCCCACCTCAGCCTCCCAGGCTGTTGGGATTACAGGTGTGAGCCACCACACCTGGTGAAACTTTTATTTTTGATAGACCGAGAAGCTCTCAGTGAGCATAGCCTCCACGTCTTGGAAATCTGTTCCTGGCATTGATCTTTGGTATCCTTCATTCTCTTGGCCAAAAGTTTAGCATATTATTTGACCTCTTCCTTATTATTATTATTATTACTTTTTTTGAGACAGAGTCTCGCTCTGTCACCCAGGCTGGAGTGCAATGGCATGATCTTGGCTCAATGCAACCTCCACCTCCTGGGTTCAAATGACTTTCCTGCCTCAGCCTCCCAAGAAGCTCAGATGACAGGTGCCTGCCACCATGCCCAGCTATTTTTTGTATTTTTAGTAGAGATAGGATTTCACCATGTTGCCTAGGCTGGCCTCGAACTCCTGACCTCATGATCTGCCTGCCTTGGCCTCCCAAAATGCTGGGATTACAGATGTGAGCCACCATGCCCAACCTGCTTTTATTTTTTAAAATGCACTCCTTCATATTCTTGGGTTATTTTACTATTCATTTCCCCATTTAGTAGCTTATTTAATATAAATCTTTTAAAATAAATTTTAGGCTGTGAATTTTCCTTTGGTGTTGATTGATGCATCTCATACACTTACGATATGGTGCTCTGGGTCTCATTTCTCAGTATAGTCCCATGTCACTTAACAACGTGGAGATGAATGGTTAGGCAATTCTGTTGTTGTGCAAACAGCATACAGTGGACTCACACAAACCTAGATGGTATAGCTACTACACACCTCGGCTCTATGGCACAGCCTGCTGCTCCTGCACTACAAACCTGTACAGCACGTGACTGTACTGAATATTGCAGGCAACTGAAACACAATGGTTAGTATTTATGTATCTAAACATAGCTAAACACAGAAAAGGAACAGTAAAGATGATGTAAAGCTAGCACACCTGTAGAGGGTACATACCATGAATGGAGCTTGCAGGATGGAAGGTTGTTCTGGGTCGGGCAGTGAATCGGGAGTGCATGTGAAGGCCTAGGACATGACTGTACACTATAGTACACCACTGGAGATGAGAAATGCTATACATTTAGGCTACACACATTTATACAAAGTATTTTTCTTTCTTCAGTAATCAACTTCAGCTTAATGTAACATTTTTACTTTATAAACTTTTTAATTTTTTTAAACTTTTGACTCTTTTGTAATAATGCAACTTAAAACACACATTGTACAGCTGTATAAAAATATATTTCTTTATATCCTTATTTCATTTTTTTTCTATTAAACACTATGTTTTTGTTAAAAGCTAATACACAAACCCACACATTAGCCTAGGCCTACACAGGGTCAGGAGCATCAATACTACTGTCTTCCACCTCCACATCTTGCCCACTGGAAGGTCTTCAGGGGCAGTAACACACATGGAGCTGTCATCTCCTATGATAACAATGCCTTCTTCTGGATACCTCCTGCAGGACCTGCCTAAGGCTGTTTTACAGTTAGCTTAAAAAAAGAAGTAGAAGCAGTACATTGCAAAATAATGATAAAAGTATAGTGCAGTAAGCACATCAACTGGTGACACAGCCATTTATTCTCATTATCAAATATCATGTACTGTACATAATTGTATGTGCTACACGTTTATATGACTAGCAGCACCACGAACACACGAGTAAGGCATTGCGCTACATTACGATGCTATAGTGTCACTGGGTGATACGAATTTTCCAGATCCATTGTAATTTTAGGCAGTCTGTCATTGGCCAAAATGTCATTATGTGGTGCATGACTATAGACTGCAGTTGCAGCTTTTAGTTACTAAGAAGAGTGACAAACATTTTAAGTAGATTTTGAAGGGGTTATTGTTTTTATGGTTAATTTCTAATTTTGCTGTATCAAGATAAGAGCAGCTTTAGAATTTGTTTAATTCTTTGTGACTTAAATCTTGGCTAATTTTTGTGAATGTTTCTAGGGTGTTTAAAAAGGATGTGTGTGGTTTGTGTGTGTGTGTGTGTGTGTGTGTGTGTGCCATTTATTGAGTATAAATCTATAAGATCCAGTCTGTTAATTGTATTATTTAGATGTTATTTTTTTTTAAACCATGTCGAACAGTTTTATTTCCTGAAGCAGAAATGAGTGTCTATTTTCTTCTGTAGCAGATGGCTTCAGAGGGACAAATACAGTTCAGCAGATGAAACTGGCATTTGCACCATGATCTTTAAGTCACTAATTCTTGCTGGGGGAACAGGGGGCAGGTGGAAAAGACTTGAAATTGGCTCATCTGGCGTCATTGTTGGTTAACGCCGATTTATTTATGTCAAGAGTCAGGAAAGGATTTAGCCCTCTACTTGATCTGTGGATGTGCCTGAGGGGCAGCCAAGTTTTGGAGGAAACAAACCACTGGAGGATCTGCGTTTCACTCCATCAGTTTGGACCTAAGAATCAGAAGACGCTTGTAGGACTGTCTTCTCTCTTAGCAGATTTTTTTCTCTGGATCATCACACAATGTGCACCAGCACATTATGATGGAACCGGAGCGCAAGCGGCAGGAGGAAGAAGAGGTGGACAAGATGGTGGAAAAGAAGTTGAAGGAAGAGCAAGAAAGAAGGAAAAAAAAGAGATGAAAGAGAGAATGTCACTAGAGGAGACCAAGGAACAAATTCTGAAGTTGCAGGAGAAGCTTTTGGCCCTACAGGAAGAGAAGCATCAGCTTTTCCTGCAGCTCAAGAAAGTTTTACATGAGGAAGAAAAACGGAGGCGAAAGGAACAAAGTGACCTGACCATCCCGACATCAGCTGCATACCAGCAGAGCCTGACTGTTCACACAGGAACTCATCTCCTCAGCAGGCAGGGAAGCCCTGGAGGACATAATCGCCCAGGCACCCTTATGGCAGCTGACAGAGCCAAACAAATGTTTGGACCCCAAGTGCTTAAGACTCGGCACTACGTGGGCTCAGCAGCTGCTTTTGCGGGGACACCAGAGCATAGACAATTCCAAGGCAGTCCTGGTGGTACCTATGGGACTGCTCAGCCCCCACCTCACTATGGGCCCACACAGCCAGCTTATTATAGTCCTAGTCAGCAACTCAGAGCTCCTTCAGCGTTCCCTGCAGTGCAGTACCTATCTCAGCCACAGCCACAGCCACAGCTCTATGCCGTGCCCGGCCACTTTCAGCCCACTCAGACAGGTTTCCTCCAGCCTTGTGGTGCCCTGTCCTTGCAAAAGCAGATGGAACATGCTAATCAGCAGATGGGCTTCTCCAACTCATCCTCCCTGTGCCCCATGCACCCCCAGGCACTGCATCCAGCCCCTGGACTCCTTGCTTCCCCCCAGCTCCCTGTGTAGATCCAACCAGCGGGGAAGTCGGGCTTTGCAGCTACCAGCCAAAGGGCCAGCTACTAGCCCTCGGCTCCCCTTCATCCAACACAGCCAGAACCCGCGATTCTACCACAGGTGACCATCAGATTATTATCTTCAACACCATAACCCCCATCCCACCGTGGATGAGGGTACCCCCTGTGTGTCCCAGACCAGTAAAATCTACCTGCCACTGCCAAAAAAAAAAAAAGTGGGACAAAATATGCCTTTGAAATTAAATCCATATGGCACCTAATTATTTTTCTTTTAAAATGCCTTAAGTTGCAGTCTCATTTTGATAATTATTTGCTTCCAGTGTTTAAATACAAAAATTAAAAAAAGAATGGGAGAAGGTTCCGAGAAGAGCATATTAGGTTTCCAAATTTAATTTGAATTCCAAATTCACTTAGCAATAAAATCTAATTTTAAAAAAAGTATATAAATATCAAATGTATAAATGATGGATGCATTTTTGTATTGATTTGCAAAATGCAGATTATATTTGATAGGCTATAGTATGTAGATATTCCTTTTAGGAATATTACAGCTGTAAATTATATGAGAATTGCCAGTCAAACGCTATTTGGTTTAAAAAAAATATTGCAATCTCAAGTTAATGGAATATTTTTAAATCCCACATTCAGAGTTTAAAACACTGGTTTTCAATGTGTTTTTTAGTGTTGTCACTTCTTTATAGATAAATGTGATACAAATAACCTCTTTAGATCCTGGTCGTTTTTAACTGTTCCTTGGTAATTCTGAGCATTTATTTGATGATTTAATATTTTTCACTACCTTTGGAGGGCAGATGAACCTTATTCACCATGAATGGATCTACACTGTGGTCATGAGTTGTGTATACTTACGTAACACTGTATTTTTTCTTCTGTCAATACCCTTGAGATACACTTTAAAACACCTTAAGGTCTGATGTTACTGCAACAAACTACTTTTTCAAACCTAAATAGGAACCATGTAATTTCTCAAAAGAGAATGACAATTTGCCCACACTTAGTTTGTTGGTTTTATGTTAAAACATTGGCTCGAAATAAAGTGCACGCTGATTTAAAAAAAAAAAAATTCTTCATTACCCTTTTTTCTACTTTGGTCCATTTGAACTGCCATGCTCTACTACCTGTATTAAATTTGACAGTGTGCGTGTGTGTGTTCTCCTTATAGTTCTACTGATACATTTCCAAACTATACTGTTAGACTCATGTAGTTTTACGACTGTTACATATTTTTGATGGATTATACCTTTTATCAGTATAAAATCCCTCTTTGCCTTGTTTAATGCCTTTCACCTGGAATTCTATTTCTGCTACTGCTATTATTACATCTACAATGTGAACCTTATATGGTATTTGTTTTTCCATACTTTTATTTTCTTTAGGTCATTTTGTTTTACTGCATCTGTTACAAACAGGCTAGAGCTAGATATCTTAAAATCAACATCAGAGTATCTATCTTTTAAGAGTGAACTTCAGCTCAATAATTTTTAGTAATTATTATCTTTGTTCTTTGTTTGTTTCTTTGTTTAGACAGAGTCTCGCTCTGTCACCCAGGCTGGAGTGCAGTGGCACAATCTTAGCTCACTGCAACCTCATCTCCTGCTTTCAAGCGATTCTCTTGCCTCAGTCTCCTGAGTAGCTGGGACTACAGGCATGCACCACAACGCCCAGCTAATTTTTTTTTGTATTTTTAGTAGAGACAGGATTTCACTGTGTTAGCCAGGATGGTCTCAATCTCCTGACTTCGTGATCCATCCACCTCAGCCTCCCAAAGTGCTGAGATTACAGGTGTGAGCTACTGCGCCCAGCCTTTGTTCTTATTCCTGCCATCTCATTTTATTATTCTAATTCCCATGTTTTATTTATTTATTTTTCTACTTTTGCTTTACTTTCCTTTTGATGTTTGTTCATTTTTTCTTCTAGTGATTTAGAATGTATACATTCCATTTCTATTTTTTTAGTGACTTTTAAATATTTAACATATGCATTTATACACATTTTCCCTTAGTTTTGTACAGAATTAAACAGTATCTATTTCTTACCCCCAAACAAGGAAGAATCTTAGCATGGTTTCATGTTTCTCATTCTTCTACCACCTTACCTCCTACCTTGTTGAGATAACACAAAATATTACTTCCAAATCGTCATTAAGGTTTTGTACGTTTTCCCTTTAACAATTATCGAGACTTTATATAAACTTTATAATGTCCTTGTTCATAACTCATGACTATAAGCTTCATTATTTTTTACTCGTATCATTACTCTGCTCATTCTATTTCTTTGATTCATTTTTCATTCTGTAAAAGTACAGCCTGAGTAACTGCTTCAAGGAAGACTTACGTGGGGGAGTAAACTTTATGGGTTCTTACACTTTTGGAGATCTCTCTATTTTACTTGGCAACTTGAATGCTATTTAGACTGCATATAAAGGGCCAGGTTTGAAAATACATTTTCCTTGTAATTTTGAACATATTATTCCATTGTCTTCTATTATATATATACTTCTGTCAATGAGAAGTCTAATGCTAATGATGATTTTGAAAGTAATTCCCTTTTTCCTTTTTGGCAACACTATTAAAGAGACTTTTTTCTCCATTGTATATTCTTGGCACCTTTGTTGAAAATCAGTTGGCTATAAATGAGTGGGTTTATTTCTCAGTTTTCTATCCTGAGCTATTGCTCTATGTGTTTGTTTTTATGCCAGTACCATGCTGTTTTAGTTACTATAGCTTTGTAACAGATTTTGATATCAGGCAATGTAGTGCCTCCAGCTTTGTTCTTGCTCAAGATTGCTTTGTCTATTCAGGGTCTTTTGTGGTTCCACATGAATTTTAGGATTGTTTTTTCCATTTCCATAAAAAATAACATTGGCATTTTGATAGGAATTGCATTTGTAGATTGCTTTGGGTAGTATGGTCATTTTAACAATATTAATTCTTCCAATCCATGAACACAAGATATCTTTCCATTTATTTATGTCACCAACTATTTCTTTTATCATGTTGTATAAGTTCTCAGTTTATAGATCATTAAATTTACTCCTAAGTATTTTATTTTAGTTTTTTGATGCTATAGTAAAAGGGGCTGATTTCTTAATTTCTTTCAGATAGTTCATTGTGAGTGTAAATAAATGCTATTCATTTTGTGCAGCTGATTTTGTATCCTGCAACTTTACTGAATTAGTTTATCAGTTGTAATAATTTTTCAGTGGTCTTTACGATTTTCTATGTATAAGATCATGTCATCAGCAAACGGAGAAAATTTTACTTCTTCCTTTCCTATTTGGATACCTTTTTTTAAAAAACATTTGCCTGATTGCTCTGGCTAGGACTTCCAGTATTATTATGCTGAATAGAAGTGGTGAGAGGGGGCATCTTTGTCTTGTTCTTCATCTTGAAGGAAAAGCTTTCAACTTTTCACCATTAAGTATGATGTTAGCTGTGGCCTTGTCATATGTGGCCTTTATTGTGTGGCAGTACATTCCTTCTACGCCTAATTTGTTAGAGAGGTTTTTATCTTGAAAGGATGCTGAATTTTGTCAAATGCCTTCTCTGCACCTATTGAAATGATCATATGGGTCTCTTTTCCTTCATTCTGTTAATATGGTGTACTACATTTATTGATGTGCATGTGTTGAACCATCCTTGCATCCCTGGAATGAAACCCACTTGATCATGATGCATTATCTTTTCCAGGTACTGTTGGATTCAGTTTGCTAGTATTGTGTTGAGGATTAAATCAGGATGAAGCCCAGTGCAGGTGGACATAAGCGCCCAGCATGGCAAATGGCACAGATGCTGGGAGTGATGGATATCTGTACTTATTGGACAAGAAAACCGAGGTTCAGAGAAGTTAGATGTCTCTCTCAAGGTCACAAAGTGTGTCCCAGGTTGGCTTTGGGCCTGTTCAGATTCCAAGCCAGGCTACTTTCAGCATGTGACTTTTGCTCCCCTAATGGCTTTGGCTGGTTTCTAGCAGGTGTGCCAGTGCCCAGTGGGTTGCTCTGTGGAAAGTTATCATAAATGACAATGGAACCACTGGCCTCCTTGTCAAGTGGATGGCAAGTACACATCCTCTCCCTTCCTACTCCCCAGGAGACAGTTCCCTCTCGTTCTACAACCAGGCCATAGCATGATGCCATGCAGGGGTGTGTGTGTGTGTGCACGCACCTGTGTCCTCAGGGACCCACCTGAAGAGGAGCAGCACAGCTTGGGAGAAGGTCTGAAAGTTGTTGTTCTGGTTGATCTCTGTGGTATCATTCAGGGCAATTTTCCCAAACACCTGAGAGAGGGAAGGAAGAGGTGTTCAGTGACTTGTGGACAGAGAGGGTCCTAATTTTCCACCATTGTTCAATGGTGTCTTCAGGGGTCCCAGGGGTCCCTGGAACTGGCTGGTCCACAAGCTGAACCATCTTCCCATGCAACATGGCAGGCACCTACTGCCCCACTCAGTCCCTAAGCCCAATCCCCACACTGGACAAGCATGAGAACCAAAGTGCCCACAGCCTCAGGAAGATCCCTGCAGCCCAGTGGGAGCTGGGGCTGAGAGCAGTGAATGCTGGAACGGGGACCTGGCTTCTGACAGGACATAGGATGCACTGGCCTTCTTTACTTTGCCATTTCAAATCTGCATGCCCAAAAACTCTTTCAAATTTAGTTCTTGCATTTTGGAGTGATGTGGAGTGAGTGATCTGGGGCCAGGGCAAGCTTCATTCATTCCTGAAAACCCCTTTTTTCCTGTTTTTTTAAAGCTGTGCTTATCTTCAAAACTGTCACCTTTATCAGGTGTCAAGGTAGCTTTTAGTCTCAAAAGGTTTAGGCAACTGAATCTTGGGTCTTTCTGTGATGAGCAAGTAGAGGACTTCCTGAAGGAGTGGCCGAGGAAATGCTCTGGGCTAGTGTGGGTGCCCTGCAGAGTTTGACCTTGGAACCTCAAGCTGGATCCCTGAGTTGGGAATGGAGAGCTCCCGGTTTGCAGTGAGAGGTGCAGTAGGCACCTGGCAAGGGAGGCCCCAGAAAATGGCTGCATGTTTGATGCAGTGAATCTTGCCTTGATTCGGCCCTTCCTTGCATCCTCCTTTTTTCCTCCCTCCCTCTCAGTCATTAGCTTCAAATGAATCTGGTTGGGGTAATTCTCAGGTCCATCAGACCCGGACAAAAACAGTGGTGCTGGGCAGACACACCTTGCTGCTGTTTCTTGAGAAGGGGCTGTGTCTCTCCCGAGGCCCCTTGCATAACTCGGGAATGTCTTTCCTCTACCAAGAGCAGAACCCAGGCTTCAGGGAGGGAAGCTCTCTGGGCTCTGTGTTCTGTACCTGGACATTCTCCTGTTGCCTACAGGAGATCCATTTGGGACAAGTTCCAATTTCTGTGGCCTTTTGGGCCTCAGAAAATGGAAGAAGAGGGAGAGGGATAGTCAGGAATGAGAGGGAGAAGGGAAGGAGGGAGGCATTAGAGAATGTGGTTCTGGGAACTGGGAAGAGACAGAGCAAGAGGCCAGGAGGTGGGAGCCTCCCTACCTGCATCCCGATCACCGTGTATATGAAGAACAGCATCACGATCAGGAGGGCCACATAGGGCAGGGCCTGGAAGGAAGCACAGGAGACTCCCATGAGGCCCGAGTGCAGAGGCCAGCTGGCCCCTTCCAAGGCAGCGCTGCACCCCTGTCTCGGCAGCCATCAGCTATTGCCTGGTTTGGGCTGGGGGACATTTCCAAGAGTCCCAGAGGACTACAGGGAACCTGGGAGAAGGCCTGAGAAACCAGAACTGACTTCTCATTTCAGCTTGGTTTTCAAAGCAGGCTGTGGAATAATGATCTAGTGTGACACTACCTGGGCAAAACAGTCAAGAACGAGCAAAACCTCCTCCGACGACACACTCGCAGTATGTTTGTACGAGGCAGAGAGACGGTGGAGGACAGCACTCAGCTGACTGTGGTTACCTGTGAGTGGCATGGTGGCAAGTTACACCCTCTCTTTACACAGCTGAATTCTGTCCCGCTAGTTGTCGTGAGTGGGTATTACCATTGCAATGAAAATATTTAATAAGGAAAAATCTAGCAGAAAGATCATGGGCTCAAATCCTGTTTCTGCCACTTTCTATCTATGAGAGCTGGAGTGCTTAACTTCTCTTAGCTTCAATCTCCTCATGGGAAATGTGGAAATAATAACAATAATGACCTCTCAGAGGTTTCGTGGTTTAAAGGACTTAAGGCCTATAAAGTGCTTAGTGTAATGCCTTGCACAGAGTTGGGTTCCATACGTTCTATCTGCTCAACGTATTATCTATCTGGCAGCTCAGACAACTAATTTTCCAGAGCCCCCACCACTTCTGGGGAGAGGCCATGGTCCCTGGGATGGGAAGTAGGGCCCGCACTCCCAGGCGTCACTTCAGCCGCGGCTACGGGTCACTAGAGGGTGCCACGAGAACACGTGCCACCGTCAGGCCTCGCAGTCATGCAGTAGGTGCCTCTTCCCAGCCCCAGGAGATGTTGTGGAGCAGGGCGAGTATGTTGGGTCCCTGTATGGCCACTCACAGCCGTGGGTCCCGTGTGCACCCAAGGACAGGGGTGGTGGCAGTCCTGCTTCTGCTGGTGTCTACCATTCCGAATCCCCGGAGCCTTGGCCGAGTGTGACACTGGGTGCAGGAGCCTCAGCTCATCACCAGGTGGGGGTCAGTCCTGCCAGCTCAGAGGAGGCCTGGCCATCGGGAGCTTCCTGGAGAGCCTTGGATGGTCAGTCCCCGGGAGGAGGCTCTGGGAGTCGAGCCAGGATGGGACTCCCCGCTGAGGATGGGCACCTTTCCTCTGGCTACAGCTACAGCCATGGGCACACCTGGACCAGGCCCAGGCACACCCTGTCCCCAGGCAGGAACTGGCTGGGGCAGGGGACACAAAAGCTATCTTCCCCAGTGGCCTCTGGTCTTGAGAAGGCTGAGAGTGGCCCCTCCGTTGTGGGGAGAGGAGCCTGCCTTCCACCAGCCAAGGGAAGCAGGAAACTGCTTTCACGGTTCTGCACTCACTGGGGGGAATTCAAGTAACCCAACAGCTTTGCTTCTCCTTAACGTCAAACCTGCGAAGGCTCCTCTGAGCTGGCTGGGGCTGATTATCATTCTGTTTTCACCGGGAAATAATGGCTGAGCAAAGGAACTAATCGTGTGGCCAGGCAGTCCTGGGCTCATTTGAGGGGCCTCTCTTGCCAAGTAGAGGACACCAGGGTCCTGAAAGTCTGGCCAAGGACATAACAGGTGTTGGAGCAGATGCTGCTGAAATGCCCACGGGGAGGAGGGTGACGGCCAGATTCTGAAAATGCTGAATTCGAAGAGCCATAGCAGTCACCAGGTGGTCCAGGCCCTCCTTATCGCAAAACCCCTTTGTTCAGTAAATTCTTCTGGAGAAAGACATAAATGATGGGTAAAAGTAAGGCAGACCCTTTCTGCTTCCCCTTAGCTCCCATCCCTCCTTTACCACCTGGCCTTCTGGGGTTCCGAGCCTGCCTTGGAAACCACGCGCTTTGTCTAAGCCTGTCAGTGTGAAATGGGGAGCCAGGCAGAGCTGCGGAGTTCTGTCACTCAGAGGAAGCAGCAGAGCCCCAGAGGGGAGGGCTCTTCCCGTGCCAGCTCTGCCCCGGGCCAGGTGGTGGACCTGAGATCCCCAGGCTGCAGGACACGAGGGGTGGCTACCTGGAAGGACTTGATGAAGGTCCACAGCAGCGTCCTGATGTCCTCCCCACGGCTCAGCAGCTTCACCAGGCGCATGACCCGGAACGGGCAGAAGAAGGTGATGGAGATGCAGTTCTCCTCTGCATTCTGGAACCCGTCAGCAACAGGAGGTGCACTTAGCACAGAAAGGGGGTAAGAAGAGGAGGGCCCCTCCAAGAAATGCAGCCCTCAGTGGCAGTGGCGGAAGGCAGGCCAGGGTTCACTGTACTGGACTTCCCCCTCGGATGGGAGGGCAGTCGCCCACCTTTAATGGGTGGACAGCCCAGCCCCATGGTCTCTGCAGAGACAGACTATGCCCAGGCCCCTGGGCTGTGGTCCTGTTTTTTTTTTATTCTCCCCACTTCCCCTTCATTCCTAGTTTTTTTTTTTTTTTAATATATATACTTTTTATTGCATTTTAGGTTTGGGGGTACATGTGAAGAATATGCAAGATTGTTACATAGGTACACACATGGCAGTGTGATTTGCTGCCTTCCTCCCCATCACCTGTATCTGTTATTTCTCCCCATGCTATCCCTCCCCAACTCCCCACCCCCTGCTGTCCCTCCCCTTTTTCCCC
>PVKV010015290.1:25128-54511 GCA_004027835.1 Alouatta palliata | reverse complement strand
TACACCATGGAATATTATGCAGCCATCAAAAACGATGAGTTCGCATCCTTTGTAGGGACATGGATGAACCTGGAAACCATCATTCTCAGCAAACTGACACAAGAACAGAAAATCAAACACCGCATATTCTCACTCATAGGCGGGTGTTGAACAATGAGAATACATGGACACAGGGAGGGGAGCATCTCACACTGGGGTCATTTGGGGGGAAAAAGGGGAGGGACAGAGGGGGGTGGGGAGTTGGGGAGGGATAGCATGGGGAGATATACCAGATATAGGTGATGGGGAGGAAGGCAGCAAATCACACTGCCATGTGTGTTCCTATGTAACAATCTTGCATGTTCTTCTCATGTACCCCCAAACCGAAAATGCAATAAAAAGTATATATATATATAAAAAAAAAAGAAATTCGCTAAGAGGGTAGATCTGAGGTGTACTCACCACACACACACACAAATGAAATGGTAACTATGTAACGTATTGAATATATTAATTAGTTTGATTGTGACTACTTCACAATGTTTACATGTATCAAATCATCAAGGCATACAGATTAATTTCATAATTTTTTAAATTCTCAACTATACCTCAATAAAGCTAGAAGAAAATCAATTTATTATGAATATAGTACTTAGTAAATGCTCGGTAGGATAGCAAAGATAAAATCTTAAGTAATGGATTTTGCTTGTAACAGGAGAAGGGTCCTATATTTCTCTAAAATATCTGCAAATGTATTATCAGTTGAAGAAAGTTCAGTAAGCTAATTCATGATTATAGCTCAATTTATTTGTAAAGTGTATGTGTTCAGAAATTACTGAGATACAACACTGAGACCATCAATTCTTGAAGAATGTAAAACAGAAAAGAAAGGAAAGATCATGTCTTTTCTGTTTCAATTTTTTAAAAACTTGCAGGATAATAAGAAAGAGTTGACTTACGAGGTCTAAATATAATTTTGTAAAGCTGACATTTAACACCAGGTTTTATAGAATATAGAGTTTGGCAAGATGCATAGAATGAAGCAGAGGATCTGAGGTAAATGAACAGGAGATGAGAGGAAAGGGCTATTACTGAATTGCATGACAATTTCTCCTGCCATAATCACTCATAAGATAAGTATCCCTCTTCTGCAAAGTAATAGTAAATATGGGGACATGCAGTAGACAGAGCTTTTGCAGCTCTAAGTCTCCATTTGCATGAGTGGATAATAAGGATTCACCTCACTATATGGATTTATAGCTTACAAGGAAGTAAGCAAAGAAAGTTGGAGACAAAAAAAAATTAGGTTTTCTCCCATGTAGTCATAGATCTTTCCAATATAAAAAAAATCACCTAGTCAATGAATATTTTATAGCAAGAGAATATTTATAAGGTTATGTTCAATCTGCTTCCTATCAAATGCAAGATAAATTAAAAAATACTTCCCATAGGCAGAAAATTTTAAATGTTGACAATCCATCTGTAGTAGGATTTTATTCTTTACTGTATGAGAATGGACTTCAATATATTTCAGAATTGTGTGTGAATTGTGAGACATGGTACAAGCAGAGATGCCTCGAGCTATAGAACTGATAACAATATTCTTAAATTTCAACAAACAGCCTGAAATATCGATGATGTTTTAAAATAATTTCTCAATAATTTATAGAACAATAAAAAGGCCATATTCTGGACCATAAATGCCCTAATGTATTTAAAAGAATTCAAGTTGTCTAATATATTTTCTTTCAGCACAATGAAAATAAGAATCTAATAAAAGAAAGATATATAGATAATCCCCAAGTATTTGAAAACAACATAATATACTTTTATATAATCCAAGGTTAGACAAAAAAGTAAAAGGTAAATTACAATGTGTTTTGAAATGAATGAAAATGTAACCCACAGCATAATCAAATTGCCAGAAAGTGGCAAAGCAATATTTTGGAGAATATTAGTAAGTATGACATATTAGACAAAAGAAATTACTTAAATCAATACCTTCAAACTTCAGTAAAGTAGAAAAAAGTCAAAAGCTATACTCAAAATAACGAGAAGAGAGCAAATTATTCTGATCAGAAAACAGTAAATGAAAAATAATAGAGCATTTTGAAATGAGAAAAATGAGTCTGTTCAAATAATAAAATGGATAAACTTATAGTGAGATTGATCAGAATGAAAAGGAGAGGAAAAATAACTACTGCTATGAAGAATGAAATATGTTATATGGCTCTAGATTAATAGAATCAGAAGATATTATTAACTTCATAGCAATCAACTTAAAATTATAGATAAAATTGCCAAATTTCCTGAAATATACTTAAATTCAAAGCTTAAACAAGAAAAAATAGATGACCTGAGTATCCTTATTATCTATTACTAGGATTTTACTATTTTCCTATGAAGAATGGCTTTAGTGATTAATTCTACCAAATATTGAAGAAAGAAGATATCCCAATTCTACATAAAATCTACCAGAAAATTAATTAGGAGGAATCTCTGCTGTGTTCATGAGTACAGTGTTATGCTAATACCATTAGCGAATTCTTTTCAAGAGCAGAAAACTATAGCAAATATCCTGCATGAACAAAGTTAAAAATCCTCTAAATACAATTTTCATAAATTCAATAGTTCAGTATATAAAAATGATGAAATATAATGAGTAAGTGGGGTTATATCAGGAATACAAGTTGGGTGAACATTCAAGAATCAACATATGAAAATCACCATTTGAAACCTCTAAATAAGAAAAAATAGGCCCAGCGCAGTGGCTCACACCTGTAATCCCAATATTTTGGAAGGCCAAGGCAGGTGGATCTTTTGAGCCCAGGAATTTGAAAGACCAGCCTGGCTAACATGGTGAAACTCTGTCTCTACTAAAATTACAAAAGTTAACCGGGTGTGGTAGCATGTGCCTGTAATCCCACCTACTACTCAGGAGGCAGAGGCAGGTGAATTGCTTGAACCCAGAAGGCAGAGGTTGCAGTGAGCCATGATGATGCCCTTGCACTCCAGTACTCCAGCCTGGGCGACAGAAGCAGTCTCTGTCTCAAAAAAAAAAAAAAAGAAGGAAGGAAGGAAGGAGGGAGGGAGGGAGGGAGGGAGGGAAGGAAGGAGGGAAGGAAGGAGGGAGGGAGGGAGAGAGGGAAGGACGAAGGAAGGAAGAAATAAAAGCAAAATAAAAGGATTTGACAAAATCCAACACCTATTTTAAATAAAAACAATCAAAATAAGCAATAAAACTTCCTCAATTTGATAAAGGACGTAAAACAAATCACTGAACATTTTCCATCTAAGTTCAGTAATAAGACAAAGCTATATGCTCTCATAATTTCTACTCAATATTGTGTTGAAAATTTTGGAAAGAGCATTTAGGAAAGAAAAAAAAATAAAAGGTATACATATCTGAAAGAAATAATGAAACCATCCTCATTTCTAAATGACATGATCATTTATGTAACAGTCCATGGAATCTACCAAAAAAATCAGTTAATGCCAGTATGTGAGTTTAGCAAAATTACAGGACATAACAATAATATGCAAAATTCAATTATATTTCTGTATACCAGCAACAACCAGCAATTGATTGTTCTAGCCTGAGTTCTGGTTCTGATGCTACAACCTTTGTTGTAGCAATGTTGGAGGTCAATCACAGCATCTTCATCTATAAAACTGGTAGAACATCTTCCCTGTCTAGTAGACAGGGTAGTTGGGAAGACGGAAAAGAATAATGGGTGTGAATATGCTCTATAAATTGTAAAGTGCTGTTCAAATACTGACGGTTATCAAACTCATAAAAATTTTACATACTAATGAGAAAGTTAAAAGAAAAAGAGCTAGTTATTCTTACAGGGATGTATTTTACATAAGAACAAAATGTATGTATGAGTAGAAAAAATGGAGAATATAGATCAAAAACTTATTTTTGTATTCATTAGGTGTTTTTATAACTATGTAGTGTTTAGTATTGACAATGTAGCAATATATAAAAATTCATTGTCTTCATGTTTTAAAAAAAGCTGCTTACAATAGCATATAAAAGAATTAGAAATAAATCTGATCAAAAGTGGCCTGAAATATCCTGAAGCTGAAAACTAAAAAAAAAAAAAAAAAATAGCTAATAGCTAATGACAGAAATATAAAAAATCCATAAACATACCTTTTATGATTCAGAGCATCCAATATAGTGAAAGTATCTGTTCTCCTCAGGTTTGCTTATAGTTTTCATAGAACAGATGTTGAAATCACAAGACATTTTAGTAGAAATTAACAAGGTGATTTCCAATTTACATGCATATTCAGAGGCCTCAGAATAGTCAAAAAGTATTTGAAGAATAACTAAGTTGAAGAACTAACATTGCCTGGCATTAAGCACTGTTATAATGCTGCAGTTATTAAGACATTGTGGTTTTATCTAGGGATAGAAAACAAGATATATTCAAAAGAATTGAGAACTTGAAACACACCAAACATATTTGAACAAACAGATTTTTGACAATACAGAGCAATTTGTTCATTCAAGAAATTGTGCAAAAACAGTTATAATTAATATGGTGTAAAATGAATTTGTTCTTATTTTTTAATGAGTAGATATCCTGAAAGAAACTAAGATAAATTATATTACCTTTCAACATTTCTACTCATTGTAATAGACTCCTACTTCTGACTCATGCTTTTATTAATCTTGCATTGAATTATGTATGTATATATTATATTCATTTCATATACCAGGCTTGAAAGTTTTGATACCTGGACTGTGTGTGTTTATACTCATTTTGATTGTAGTTACTGCTGACTCTAACTTAGCATGATTTCTTTCCTTTAGTTTATTGTAATTCATTTAAAAAATTCTTTCTTATTGAGAGCTTATATTTGTTGGAACTCAGTGGCAATTATGCATGCCTGAAATTTCCATTATAAGCATGTGTGTGCTTTTATATGAGTATGTGTCTTTTGGATCATGAAAAAAGTATAAAAGCAGGTCCCAGGCTATGTTGAGGGCCAATCAACTGAAAAGCTTTTCAGGGAATTTATTTATTTTTGTCTTTAAAGAATCATAAAGCTGAGATATGCATGTAAATATTTTATAGCTGTTTTGTGAAATGTATTTTTCCCAACTGAACTCTTTGTGTGTGTTATAGTCTATGAGGTGTGGCCTTTAACTTAATCCTTCAAATTTTGCTTTAATCATTTTTCTGTGCACTAATATGCTAAGCTACTTTGATTCATAGATATGTCTGTGCTATATTTTGGAGATTGAAAACTCTCTTACCTCTACAGCATTTTGATCCAGGCTGGCTTTTAGCCTCATGTCATTTCTCTGAATTACCTTCAGATTACCTACTTGTTTAAAAATATTTCTAAAATTAAATATTATATATATAGGTGTTTTATGAGGTGAGGAGTTCACAATATGGAATAAAATAGAATTTAATAAAATATTTTCTTAAATCATCAATTTAGACACAGGTTTTTTATAATTAAGGTGAGAAAACAAAGATCAATTATCCTGGGAAATCGCTTGTCATAAAATTAATGTAGAAAATACTAATTCTGGCACTGTTTCAGATACATTTCAGAATGTAGTATAATAGTCACAGAAATTTGAATTACTGGGTTGAAAAATTTTTCACAGTAGTACAAATGGTGTCTTTACTTTGATGCATGCAACAAAGAATAAAAGTTCAAATAAAACTGAATATTTTTACATCCATATACCATGTGATATTATGTTTGAAATTGCATTTGAAGTTATTTTAAGACAAATTGTTCTTAAAAAGTAGGTCGAAATATTCCAGAAATCAGAAGTTTTAATGCACTGGAGCTAATAAACACATTTTGATTGTATAATTTCTCTTGACAGCAAATTGGAATACTTAAGATTTTTTGGAAGCTAATTGCACTCTCATTTAGTTTAATGAACATTTTCAGTAGCAATATTATGATTCATGTTTCTTTGGGAAAGAACAGCTTGATACTTATGAAATGTTTAGTTGTTCTGTGCAAGACATGTGGCTACCTTGGGAGTTTTTTTTAACAATTAGCTCAGTCTTACATTAGCAATTATTTCTTAAAGAAATCTAATCCTATATTAGGCTTATGTTAGTAATGCTTGGAAAAATGAAATTAGTTTTCAATATCATCACTATCCTAGGAAAAAATAATACATGAATTCTTTTTTGTTACCAGCAAGATTCTCTCTGGAAAAATAATTGACTAGCCATATGAGCAATTAATGAAAAACAAGGGGAGGGGAACCTCTCTAAAACTCTTTACACAATTGTTTTTGACATTTGTAAAACATCTGATTTTATGTAAGTGAATTATCATTAATATTAAAAAGTTTTAGGAGAGTCAATGTTTCATTTTTACCCTTTCAAGTTGCACCCAATTGAGTGACAGACGTATAAAAAATAATGTTGTCAGGTTTACTATTAATCAACCATATTGGTGAGTATGGCTCCTACCTGTTTCTAAGTTTGTATGATCTGAATTAGATCAATGTCCCCTCAGTGCTCTGACACACCCAAATATCTGCATATTTTTACCCCACTGGGAAAAACTGTCCCAGTAAGGAACCAATGTAAAGCCCCACCTTTTCCACATAGTGTAAAATTATGAACTAAATTTTGAGTTATTTCCATCACTGAGTTCACTGAAGCAGAAACCTAGTACCATCTATGCCACATTAACTAATGCATACTACTGTCAAAGGCAGTCATTCTCATTGCCAATTATTCATTTAAAAACTTGTAATATTGAATTGGAATTATTAGTTTAGGGAGCTATTTGTTAGAATCAAACTAAACTAATTTTGTTTATAAATATTCGTATCAGAATCAGCACCAGTATTAGTTTTAAATAAAATTTTAATCTTAGAATAGTTCTACATTTATGAAAAATGAAAATAAAATGATGGTACAGAGATTCTCCATATATACTACTCATATTTGTTATTATTCTAAATGTCTTATACTAGTACTGTATATGACTTACACTAGTGCTTTTATCACAGCTGTGTATGTCTTATACTAGTACCAAGTGTCTTATGTTAGTACTCTTGTCACAACTAATGAGCAGATATTGGTAATTATTAGTAAAGAAAGTCTATTCTTCAGATATTTTTCATTTTTTACTTAATATCTTTTTTTTTTCTTACTGTTCCATCCATAGCACCATGGTTCATTTGCCCATCACCCTTAGGCTTCTTTTAGCTATGATATTTTCTTTGTTTTTCACAAATTTGAGCATTTTGAGGAGTGCTGGTCAGGTATTTCATAGAACATTCTTCACTTGAGTTAGTCTGATGTTTTCCATTGATTAAGCAGGGTTTGTATGTTTTGAGGAAGAAGAGAAGAGATGCAGAGTGCCATTCTAATCACTTCCTACCAAGGGTATAAGCAATCGACACGACTTATTGTTGATGTTAAACGTGGTCACCTGGCTGAGGTAGTATTTGTCAGGTTTCTCTAACATAAAGTTACACTTTTCCACATGTCTCCCCTTTTTCATACCATGTTCTTTGGAAAGAAGTCACTCTGGGCAGCCCATATTTCTTTAATAGAGAATTACACTCCAAGGAGTAATTACACTGGAATTATTTGGCATGGGGGATCCATTTATTTCCTCTCTTTAATGTTTTTATGTAATAATTTATTTATATCAATATAGATTCCTGAATATTTGTATTATATTGTGGTTAATAATTCAGTACTTTTTAATTTATATTGTTGCCCAAATTTTCTCTCTTTGGACATTGAAAGCTCTTTCAGTTGGTATCTGTGTTCCTTTGACATATCTCCATTATTGAGGATTTCTGAGCCCTACCATACTATCTCATGCTGTAAGATGCTCTGGAGTCATTTATACATATTCTTTGTCCCAGCCCTAGATTCTTCTCTTTCTCCAATGAGCCGCAGTTTATTTGATTAGAAAATAGTATTTGAAACCAATTTGGGTTGCTGGATGTGCTCACGGCTGCTGAAACAACTGTTTCTGAATCCTCTCAGCTGACAGAGCAAGGGAACATGTCTGTATATTAACCTGTGTTTCTTAAAAATCCTATAAATATTTCTGCATGCAGTTACATGTGTCTGCATTAAGTTTAACATTGTTCATACTGATGCCACCAACTCTAGTATAAGATAGATGAATTCAGCCTTCTCCTTTTGCCTGCCTCTAATCAATTACTCCAACATTGGGAAACAACTATCTACCATTCGTTCAATCCCATCATGCATATGGTTTCAAAATTATTTACCCGTTCTTCTGCAGAAAATAACTTTACAATGGGGGTACAGCTTTTATTTTTATTTATTTATTGGTTTATGTATTTATTTTTTACTTTGCTCTTACAGTATTCATTCATACCCAAAGTTATCAAAGTCAACATGTTTTCTATCTTTCTACTTCATTGAGGTTGTTTCATTTATTTGTAATCCAGTTAGGTTCTTTTGTCACATTCTGCACTCTATCTTAGGATCCCTCAGTCTTATAAATGTCTTTGTTTCTGCTTACATGCATTCAGCACTCATTCTTTGTGCTGTAAATTTTTATAGGTTTGGGCACTTGCATAGTATTGACTATCTGACATAATAATAGAAGACAAAATATTTTCAGTGCCTTCATATTTCTTGTGTGTTATGTATTAAATGCCCCCAGCTCAACAAAAACAAAAATAAAACACCAGCAACAAAACAACCCCTTTTAACCACTACTCTCTTTACCATCTCCATGGTTTTACCTTTTCTAGAATGTCATACAGTCAGAAACACACATTATGTAGCTTTTTGAGACTAGCTTCTTTTACTTAGCTATGTACATTGAAGATTTCTTCTTGCATTTATGTAACTTAATACCTCAAATTCTTATTTCTTAAAGTTATTCCATTATATGGATGTGCCAATTTTTTCTCCACACACCTATTGAAAGATATTTTGACTGTTTTCAGTTGTTGGTGATTATAAATAGAACGTCTACAAATATTCTCACGCCAGGTTTTTTGTGCATGTAAGTCTTCAAATCAGTTAGATAAATACCTAGAAGCATGATTGTTGATTATATGGTAAGACTGTTTTGCCCTCTGAAAAACTGACAAACTGTCTTTCAAAGTGCCGGTGCTATTAAGAATTCCAACTAGCAATTAATAAGGATTTTTATTTCTCCTCCTTTCTTTCTACCTGCTACTTCAGAAATTCCGATAACATACATGACAAATGTCTAGATCCATTCTCCATTATATTTAACTAAAACATTTGGAACTAAATAATAGACTGGTAGCAAGGTAGAAAAATATACAGTTACAAGCTGATTGAAATTTAAAGTCAAAATTAATATAATCTTTGAATACAAAAAGCTAGATATGTCTTTTAAAAGATGTCAATCATAAGTTATAGTGAATGACTTTTATACTGCTAATATTGAAAAATCTTCTTTCATATATTCACCATATAACTGAAAAGCATATAAACTTAGTTCATAAGTAATCCCAAAACAAATGGAAAAAAAAGTAGTACAATGTTCACATCCAAATTTCAAATACATATGTACATGCAAAAACATTAAGGAAAATTTAGCAAAACAAATACTGCAGGACAATAAAAGAAAAAAAGTCATGATTAATTAGGGATTTTCAGTAATGCAAAGATGAATAACCATAAAACATTCTATTAATATTTGATACTTTGACAAGATTTTTATAAGAGGAAATCTTTACCATCTATATATTCCACTCCCCAACATCTTTTCAAATACTTATCATTATTGTTTGATGAATACTAAAGTAAATGTCTTAAAGTACAAAATACACTATTGTGGCAGAGAAGTTGGTAGAAAAAAGGAAGAGAGATGTGTTTTCTTACCTAAACAATCTACACCAAAAATTCTTAGTCATGTTTTAAAAACTTGAGAGTGACATATACTTGTGACTCACAGCTTTCTTTCTCTGCTATTGCAATACATAACAAATTTGCAGGCAGAAATGCAAGGAGGCCCAAAAATGTGACGAATGATCTACAGTCTTAATACACTTACCCTTCCCATAAGCACCTATGCAAAATGCAAAGACCTCTAACGCATTTGCCCAGAAACGGACCTTTGAAAACATTAATACAGTATATGTCAAGATATTGGGCACACAATGTTTGTTTAATGATCCACAAAATTCTCTTTAAAATGTAATTTTTTGTGTACCGTTATCATAACTTCACCTAGCTACAAAATATAATTCTAGATCAAGAACAATGTCATCAGAAAGCTATTTTATTGAATATTAATTTTACATAAAAATTCAACCCATGAAGTTTGGGCAGTATTAACTAAATTCATATTATTATAAAAGAAGAAAAACACAAGATGACAATAGCCTTTTGTGACTTTTACTTTGCCCATTTTGGCATTAATGGTCACAATTTACATGTCCCCAGAGGTTATTCACATACTTAAACCAATGATAAAATAAATTTTATTAAATTTAAGTGTATGCTAAACATATGTTCTTAAAAGTAGTTTCAAAATCTCAGTTGTGCCTATTTAAAGTATACAATCCATTATGTCTTCTTCATATTTGGATTTAGAAATACTTCTCAGATGTTCATCATATTTATTTTACCTAACATATTTCAGTAATAGGTTCAGTATTTTACCTAACACATTTCAGTAACAGTAGGAAGGCCACTTTTATTTTAACATGAACAAAGATTAGCCACCTCTATATATTTGTGTCACTACTTTTACTTTGTGTTGGATATGTAAATATGTGGCAAGACTATGAAAAATTATAACATAAACATAATTTAAAAATAATTAATATGGTATAATTCGTAGGTAAACATATATACACCTAAATATTTCACTTCTATACCACACCTTCTTATGAATTTATGAAAAAAGTGTATTCCACATTCTGGGCCTTCTTTTTCTATTTGTTAATATAAATATGTTTCATTGCTGTTTAAAACAGGGTAACCATGCATTTCTGAGAAACTAGATTTTTGTAGCCACTTAGAAAATATTAATTAATAAAAGAAGATGGTTTTAATCTTAAGTATCTGTATTATTTATTTATACTCCATATATCAAGAGAAAAAACATGTAAATTAATCATCATTCTCATTTAATTTGTAGTATTTATAATAAATTACATGTTTGGTAGATAGGAAATTAAAATATATTTACTGAACCATTGTTAACATTAATCTAATAAACTAATAAGTACACTTTAATAATTCTATTTCCATTTGTCTTAATATATATTAATGCTCTTATTTTCTCAATAATAATCAAAAATTACATAATCACATACTTCTATATGTGCATGTAATATGTAATACGAGTTGTTATATTTTTCTTTACTAACCATATGACACCATACACAATTTGGAATACACTAAAAATGATAGTTTCATTTTCTTTTGAGAAGTTAAGCATCTTTAGCACTAAAAAGTCCATTTGCTCTAACTTATTTGCTAAAAAAATTAGATTAAAAATTAGATAAAGATTTGAGTGCATTGTTTTTATTACACAAGTTAACTTTTTCTGTGTGCTTGGTTTACAATATATATATTTATACAGTCAAGCAACTGCCTTTTTTACTTTCTTTCAAATATTTGGCACGATTTTTATCATGGCAATTATTTTTTAAAGAGACTACACTATGTAATATTTAGATATATTAAATCCCTTGTTCAAAATTCAGCAAATGGTTCATTATGCATGCATAATAATGAGTTGAGAAAACAAAGACATCTGTAAAATAATTGCAGCTTTAAAAGCTAATATAATAATGGGAAAAACCAAGGAAATAAGACATAAAAATAGTTCAAGGGAGCAATCTATGCCAGGAAACATAAAAATTTAAAAATATTTATAAAATTAGGTCTATGTTAATTAAATATGTAAATTAATATATGGATATTGTTACATATATATATGCATACATGGAATAATAAATTTCAACCTTTTCTTTGTTTCCCTTGTATAATATGTATAAGTGCATCTGCAAAGATTTAACTGAAAATGAAACAGCCCTTATTACTCATGACTCCTTTTTAGTATATATGGTCTTATATGCATGATTCCTTTTACTAGATGCGTATTTTGGCTTAATTTTTTATTTTAAGTAGAATTGGGGACAAATTTCAGGTAATTTTGTTCTTCCCAAGCTGTCATTCTTCCCAGGTGTGGGTGGGGGGTTTATATGGCTCTCTAGGAATTACATTAGTACTACATTAAATAACTGTATAGGTAGAAACATAATGTATAAAGTATAATAATTTACTCAAATAAATGAAATCATTTTAAAAACCTCAAATTTGTATTTTCTTTGTACATATCAAAATTAATCTATTCCACAAACCTTAAAATATTAAACATTGAAATAATGGAATTTTCCAATTAAACTCTACAGTATATACCTACACACACACACACACACACACACAAGTGCATATATATAAATTCATAATATTGAAGGAGTTATTAATATAAATAATTTTAATTAGGTTACCAAGATGTGTCATACAAGTCATTCAAGCAGCATACTTTTCTTAAATTATTTTTAATTCTTTTTTTTTTTTTCCTAGCCGAAGTCAAGCTCTGTAGCCAGACTAGAGTGCAGGACTGCAACCTCCACCACCCAGGTTAAAATGATTCTCCTGCCTCAGCCTCCCGAGTAGCTGGGACAACAGGTGCCCGCCACCATACCCAGCTAATTTTTGTAGTTTTAGTAGAGACAGGATTTCAGCATGTTGGCCAGGATGGTCTTGATCTCCTGACCTCATGATCCGCCCTCCTCGCACTCTCAAAGTGCTAGGATTACAGGAATGAGCTACCGTGCCTAGCCTATTTTTAATTCTTCTTAATGCAGTAAGAACTCATTTCAGATTTTGGATTAACTAGATGATGTGTGATTTTTTGAGAATTTTTTCATCTTGAAATTGGTTTATTAATGTCTAGTTGTTGTTAGATCTAATAAAATATGACTTTAACAGTAAATATTATGTAAAATAATTATCTAAATTATGTTAGTTTCTACCCATCCAATAATTAAATTTTTATTTAATATTGGATTTTAAACTACATGTTTTAATAATAATTTCAATTGTATGGAAGATTATATGAAAAAGACACTATGTTAATACACTATGTATATATGTATTCACTATATCACTAACATACTATTAAAATGTATATATTCACTTAATTAAATGGCCACTGAATGCATGTTATTATTTGCCTAATTGTAAATAATTATCTTTCACATTGTCTGTAGAATATTTTATCTCATATTTTGTTTCACAAATCAAAAATATCTGTTATGCTATTAAAATTCTCTAGGGCCCTATTATTTTCTTTTTCAGATAACAGATGCCTGGTATATTCCAGTCCATAGTCTCCCTCAGGATTTTGCAAAATTTCAAAACATTATTATCTATCGTCCTATAATTTCAGTTACTTACTCAATTTTATTTACATATTTTTATTTATTAACTTATGTATTCATTTATTTTAATGAGATGGAGTCTCACTCTGTCCCCCAGGCTGGAGTGCAGTGGGCGATCTTAGCTCACTGTAGCCTCTGCCTCCCTGGTTCAAGAGATTCTCCTGACTCAGCCTCCTGAGTGATAGCTGGCATTACAGGCGCCTGCCACCATGCCCAACTAACTTTTTGTATTTTGTAGAGACAGGGGTTTCACCATTTTGGCCAACCTGGTCTCAAACTGCTGACATTGAATAATCTGCCCGCCTCAGCCTCTGCCTGCCTCGGCCTCCCGCGTGAGCTACGGCGGCTGGCCGACTTCTGTATATTAACCCACATGAATTTATGTGCTATTTGACAAAAAGAAAAGAAAAACAAAACAACAATGGCCTCCTAGTAATTCCTATCTTAAAAATAATTTTGAAAATATAAACGTTTATATTTACAGTTCTGAAATCAGTGGAATTATAATTGCAGCACAAGTTAGGATTAATCCTCTTTCCTAAGTATTAATTTAAACTTCAAAATTACTTCACATCCACTTTTACTTCCCTCCCAAATAATATGAAAAGCAATCAAATCTAATCTTTTCTAAGACTTACAAGAAACAGACGTAATACAATTATTTGACCAGACTATTTCCTGAGAAAAATAGAATAGTAAGTTAATGTTGCAATGAAAATCATAGGGAATCACAAAGAGAAAAATGAAATCACAAATGAAAATATAACCCTTTTCTTTTGAAAACTTTTTCATAACATTTTTCCAATTAACGTTTGGCAAATATTTATGATACGTATGTAATGTACTACTACATTTTCTCAGTCATTTTTAAGTAACCTTCTAGTCGCTTTTGAAGGAAATACTTGCATTACAGGATAACGTAGAGTGAAAAGTGCACAAATCTTACGCACAGTCCTGCGAATCTTCACTTGGTGAACACACCAGTGGGAGCTTCACTTAGATCAGGAATATTGTCGGGGCGCAGTGGCTCGTGCTTGTGACAGCAGCGCATTGGGAGTGCGAGGTAGAGGCGGGTGTGACTTAAGGTCAGGAGTTCAGTCAAGCTTTGCCAAAATGGCGAAACCCCTTCTCTGTGGAAAATACGCAAATTAGCTGGGCGTGGTGGCGCCAGGGCCGGTAGTCCCACCTGTTTAGGAGACTGAAACAGGGAAACAAATCACCTGCGCACAAAAGGCAGAGGCTGCAGTGAGGCAAGATTCTGATCATGCCACTGCACTCCAGCTTCCAGCCTGGGCAATAGAGCGCCACTCTGTCTCGAATGAATGAATGAACGAACGAACGAATGAATGAATAAAATATACATACACACACATATATGTGTATGTATATCGTCATAATCTTTAGTGCTTAAGTGTCATTTCCTTGTACCGCTGCCCGCACCCTCACCCCTGAAACGTTTACTGATATTTTTTCGCCTGGCACAACTAGAAAGGGAGAAGTTAGAACTTCTGACCTGCAATTCATTTATCTCCCAATTATCATACGCAACTGCTAACAGAAAAAAAAAAAGAGAATCAATTTGACATAAACTCCTTTATTTTACAGAACAAAACTTATGGGTAAATAAGCTAACACTATTTCTTAGGAAAATGAAACTTATCTATGGAATGCCTGAGAAAGGATGACCCTAACTAACCATTGCTTACAGATAGTAAGTCCAGAATTGATGAGGGAAAGAAAACCTCACAGAAAGTTATGATGGACAATGGAGATCTCTCAGACTAAATGTTCTTCTGTTGTGGATGTAAAAAAATCACAAAACCTAGAGATGCAGCTATTATAGGAAACCGGATAATACAGGTTTGCTGTGGAAGAACCCGGTGAGCCCACTGTATGTTAGACTTATGCAGGCTTTTTTCAGACTTGAGTGACTGTGTCTTTGTCCATACTAGCGAAGCCTAGTTTTTTTTTTTGTTGTTGTTGTTGTTAAGATCTTAGATTTGTGTGAGTTTGATTTGACAATTCAATTATTTGGGTTTTATTTCTTTTGTGTTTATTTAATTTGGGGTTTTTTTGGTTGCACATAGAAAAATAGTCTTCTGTTAGTGCTATATTGATCTTGAACCTTTCTGGCTTGCTAAATTCACTTAACAATTCAATTTAAACTGATATTAGTTGAATGTGTACATTACAAATTGTCAGAAGTTTCTTGGTTTTTATCATATGGATCTTTTGTGTTGATTTTTGAGAGGTTGGAGGTGAAATCAAATACTTGTTATTCAGTTACCTTACTTGGCCAGAGGTTAATGCTAAAATAAAATTTATTTAAAAATAAAAATAAAAATAAAATGAAATTTGTGTGGAAAATAATGTGTGATCTTTATTTCCTGTGTTGATAAAATGAGGAAATTAATGATATGTAACCAACTAGATTGTTTTGAGTATTAAATTTTTTAAGATATGTAAAGGTCTTAGAACATTCCAAAAATGGTAATTTTATGTTAATGTATTGTATGTAATATTTTCTTATTTATGCAAGATTATGAAGCAAGTAATATTTATGGGAAAATAACATTAGAGGAAACAAAATATATATTAAATAGTCACCACTGAGAATATGGCTGCTTTATTTTGTTTCTATACTTGTCTCCATATTACTTTTTCCTATCAGTTTCTTTTTTCTAGAAATTTCTGTATCACATAATTTCTGACAAAAATAATTTTTTGAAAAATTATATGATAAAATGAGAAATATTAGAATAACTGCATTTTTTTAGTTGATGTGAGTTAGAACCACCCACTTGGGAACTAGCAATTTTCTAGTCTCTTTTGACATATTTTTATCCTATCTATATATCCCAATGACAAAAACATGTGAAGTGTGTGATGAATCTGCCTGTTAGCTCTGTTGTTCCATAAGCTACTTAATGCCAGCCAACTTCAGTGTTTTGTAATTGGTGGTTTATTGGATTTAACCTGGATAGACAAAACAAGAGAGCAAACTATATTGCATTATTTTTCTGCTTCTTTTTTTAACATAAAAGTGAGGGAAATTAATACATCTAAACAAACACTAGTATCTGTAAGTGATGCAAACATGAACAATTTACCCTTCAATGATGAAGCTAATCCTCTTATAAAGATGAAGAAGATGGAGCATGGTGTTCCTGAGATTCCCCTTTCAGTATAATCATTGGATTCCATGCTGGCCTTACACTTCCCATCTCTGCAATATAAATATAGCTACTGTGCCAGCATAAATAAAATAGCAATTACCACATAGAATGATTTAAAAGTTTGCAGAGAAGCAAATAATGTGGTACTTGAAAGTGATACTTGGTAAATATTCAGTAAATGTAACTTTAACCAATATTACTGTGGTTCAGGTGAAAAGAGAAATAGTTTTCTTTTATTTTTTAAATTTATCATTGGATGAAGGTTTTACTTATTGTTTATAGGACTTCACCAATGGATAACTATCCTAAAACATAAACACATATTAATTAGCTACTTGACAGTTTTTTACTATTTTTGGTCAGATACTTTAATAATCTTTAAATATCAGATATTGATTTTCTATATTGTCTTTAGAACACCAAAAGCAAAGTCATGACAAGGAATACATTTGATTTTCTTCTTCTTGGATTTAATAGTGGGGACACATCTAGGGGTGGTAAGAAAATGTCAAGTTTTAATTTTGAAGAACATTTTCACTTGACAATTAAAATTTTCTACTTAATTGTTTTCAGACAGTTGTCATATGCTTAACCAGAATTGTATTGTAAATATGTCAATGTTCATTTTAATAAAATGTGAAAACACAATGCATTTTTAAAGCAAATGTGGGAGAAAATCTGAGTTGCTATGGCATACACATGTCTTTAGTGGTCTGGCTTATGACACCATAGGTATCAATATTTTCCTTATAACATACTTGCTAATCATGACTTTGCTCCAACTGATATCATGTCATCATTTTCAATATATATGTTTTCTATGATATTTAAGATTTTAAAATAACACAAATTAAAATTTTAATTTTTTATATATTTTTAGCCCTGCTAAAACATTTTGTTTTGCCATGAAGATTCAAATTGCCCAGTAAGCAACACGTATATTTGAGTTTTGTAACACATTTCTGAACAAATATTTTGTTCCTTTACCCTTTAAAATGTCAGCAAGTCAGGGACACAGTAAGTGGTATCATTATGGTAAAGAGTTACACTTTATTTTGCTTCGTATTTTTATCCTTTTTCCATACTGACAAATAAAGAAGTCTATGTAAATATTTTGTTTACCATGAAATCAATGTCCCAGTTCATATAAACCTCTAAAAATGAAGAAAAAAATGTTGGGTGGTAGTTAAAAACTGTTTAAACTCTAGGGCAATTTCCAAGTATGCATTGTTTCCAATACAGTATAGACATCAATTCATGGACTGGCTTTCAAACGCTTCATTATGAAAGTGTTTCCTGTAGTGTTTCATTTTAAGAATGCCTAAGGCATGATTTGCTAGTACCACTTATTTTCATGGTTGTATATTCGCATCTACTCTGTGAAGAACAAAACAAGTAATAATGAATACATTTCAGGAGGAAGATCTGTAAAATTGGCTTTCCATGTAATTTAAAATGAAACTCTCTTCTCAAGAGATTGTTTTACTATTTCAAGTAAGAACACATCAAATTGTCAGTCCTATACACCCCCCAAATAAACTAAGTCTAAAACAAAAAATATATACATGAAAGAAAAACATGTTCCCTGCCCCACCTTGCAAAGTATGTCTTTCCCTTTTGGCTGTATCTGCTATGACTGCACCTCATCACCTGTTTCATCCCTTTGGCTATGTGCAGAGCTGAATGTTGGGCAGCAGTTTTTAAAGTTATGCTGATTGGGATTGTCTTCTTCATGATGTGCTGATCCCAAAAGCCTCGTATCCCTGGGGTTGAATTTGGAAAGATGTAAATCGGTTTCCTAACACTACATTTTGCAATGTGTAAATTAATAACTTGGCATTTCACAGCTGTTTTAAAGGCTGTGCTTTAAAGAATGAAATATCAATCACAAATATACATCTACCCAGAAATGTCAAATCCCACCCAAATGAATACCACTGCAAATTAGCCCCAGGTCACATTGTTCTGCTGTCTTTCACCTGTGATGCATTTCCTTCCTTTCCAGGTTAAGAGCGCCCCTGGAGAGGATTAAACCTATTTTCTACTCCATATAAAAGATGGGTGGTAAGCTGCTTTAATAACAGAACATAGTATCCAAATGCTAAAGCTATTTATTTGAAAGAGGTAGTGTGGTATAGTAAAAGAAGAAATTATACTGGGGTCAAAATACCTGGATTGAATTGCCAAACCTGTGCTTAAGAGTTATTTGCATTTAAACCTCTGATGACATCAGTTTTCACATCTTTAAAATTTTCTGTGCCTGTTCCACAGGGTTATCTAAAATTGCCTTACCTACCTCAAGGGGCTTACAAAGTTAACATTAGCTCATAAATATTCAATATTGGTTTTTAAAGTAAGCTTAGAGAATTAGAGATTATAAATGCTATAAAGATTAATGTTTCTTTTTATATGATATGCTTATGTAAGGGTGTGTCCCTGGTTCAAGAGGTTACTAGAGGATAATTAATTTGTCTCCCATATGAATAATTTAGTAAAATAAATGATTATTTAGTGATTGAATCCATGTGAGTAAATATAGGTCAGAGCTACTTAACTACATTTCATGCTTAAAGGATTTGTATTAACTATTCACCAATTTTCAAACTATAGTTCAAATTCTCTCTCTAATATGCCATTTCTAATTCCCAAGTAGTACTTGACTCTTGGAATTTTAAAAAATATCTGCACTTTTACTATCTGCATGGCATGTCTATGATATTATCTATTGGATTTAATTTGTATCTTCCCAGCTGGACTGTAAAATACCTAAGAAAGGGAAGAATGTTTTATTCACTTGCATTCAACACATTGCTGTATACACAGAGGAATTTAATAGAAACATACAGAGTGAGTGAATAAGACATGTTCTAGTTACCTATTATATTTGATTTTATTCAGTCCTGGAGCCAACCAGTATTTCTCGGTGTCTTTAAAAAAAATCAGTATGAAGGATACTATGAAGAAAACATATTCTGTCATTTATAATTATCCTCATTTCAATAAATTGTCTATAATATTTTAAGAACAACTATTTTGTTGTAGAAAGCTATGCATGGAAGCACTACTTTCCTAAGTAAATTTTATCCAAACCATGTGGGTGATACAGTAAAGTTATCTTTTTTTAAGCTTTAATATTTGTTGTTTATGAGTAAAATGAACTTATCAAATGCATGTGAAAGATTCAGAAATATTATGAACTAAATATTCATATTAATCAATTACTTTAATTGGGATCAATTCTGCATATATAATTTGACTTACTATTTTAGAAACTATTTCAATTCAATTCTGTGTTTGATTATAAAAAACAAGTTATAAAAGAAAATGAAAATAAGATCCTTTTTCTTATGTGATATTCAGGGGAGCCATATCCCAAGGAAGTAGTAACAAGTAATCTTATTATAAACTTGGGTAACAAACCATATATCATCCAAAAAAGCTATTAAGTGTTAAAATTTATGAGAACACATACATATATCCATAAAAATTATGAGTGAGTTAAGAATGCCTGCTTTAATATTTCACAAAAATTTATTAGAAATTATGTCTTAGTTCATTCAGACTGGTGTAATAAAAAATAGCTTAAACTGTGTGGCTCATATACTACAGAATTTTATTTCTCACAGTTTTGGGGTCTGTAAGTCCAAGATCAAGGTGCTGGCAGGTCTGGTGATAGCCTGGTTCCTCATGGACAATGCCCTCTTGCCTTGTCTTCACATGGTGGAAGACAAGACTCCCTCTATGACCTCTTACATAAAAACATTAATACAATACATGAGGATGCTGCTCTCATGACCTAATCCCCTCCAAAATTCCCTACTTCCTAATATTTTAATATCAAAAGTTAGCATTTCAATACATTAATTTTCAGGGAACACAAATACTAAGATAATACAAGATAATATTATAAATAGCGAATGTTCTGTTACAATCCTCTCCATCTTTACAAGAGTCATGCAGGATGGCTTCATCTATTAATACCTCCAGCACTGGAAATAGTATTGTGTTTCCATCCTGGAATGAAATTAGCTTTGCATAATTATTGCCACCCTAATAAAAAATAAAATCTTGTCTTAGATTATTCACACTAATTTAAAACCAATTTTGAAGATATAATGATTAAATGACGGTTTTTGGCTACACAGTAGGATTTTGCTGGTGTTCCTGTGAAGAATCAAATGCAGAGAAAGGTTGAAACTCCATAATTAAATGCAAAAACCAAGGTGAATTCTGATAGCCTACTAAGACATAATTTAAAATAAAGATTATTTCTTTATTTCCTGCAAAGACATAATTACAAGATATTCTGGCTCAATTTTAGAAGCACAGTCATGCACATTCTAACTCATATGCACACTTTTCTTTTCTCACTATGCATCAGTCAACTTTCAGGACCTGGATTTGTGCTCTGATTCAACTGACTGTATTGTGCTGGGACTGAGGAACAGTTTCTATCACATTCACTATTGCTTAGCTCCTGCTCACATCCTGCTTTCTCAGAATCAGGTTTAAGTCTTTCTGATCAGTTTAAAGAGAGGAAAAAAAAACCAGTAAAAAATAAACTTTAGACATTTTCTCACAGTTTCTAGTTTTGATTCATATAGCTCAGAATTTTATTTATTTTTTTTGGAAATTGACAATATATAAAGGAAGAAAATGATATCTGGGCAAAATCATCTTCTAAGTTAGAAGATGCTGGTAAAAGCGGAATTGTAAATATCTTTCTAAAATGTGTGACACACACACGTAACTTAGAAGGTGATTTTGCCCAGATATTTTCTTCCTTTACATATATGTGTGTGTCACAAAAGATATATATATATATGTGTGTACATATATGTATACATATATGTAGAGAGAGAGAGAACGCCTTATGATATCTATGAATATTTTCCAAGAAATTTTACTTTGAAGAATTTATTTTAATATTACTGTAATATGATTTATCTAAATTTATCTATATCACAGACTATTAGAAATGAATTGGAAACACTGAAATATGCAATAACAAAACTATAATTTAAATACATTAAGGTACAAGTAGAATACAATTCCATTTTTCACAGCACAATAGAGTACAGTTAACAAAAATGTGTTATACTCAGGTGATAGAAACCCTGAATACCCTGGCTTGATTACTACAAATTGTATACATGGAACAAAAGTTCACATGTACCTCATGAGTTTGTACAGAAAAAAATGTTTAAAAAGAAAATTAAAGAATTTCTAAACAAACAACAACAAAAGAATACAGTGTAGGCATTTTCAAATGTATCATTCCTATTTATAATGTATTATTAAGTTAAAAATTAAGAATATTGTTTACTATGTTACTGAAAAGAGTATTTTTAGAAAAAAATGCAGATTATTTTAACTGCTTAAAATTGGTAAGATAATTACCTTTCTACTTACCTGTATCTTGTTTATGTTCTAAAATAAGTTTATATATATTTATATATATCTTTCAAAATTCAAAGTCAAATTAAAGGTGAACTAAAGGAAATCATTCTTCCCAATAAGAAAGATATTTATATCATTTGACAATAAAATTTAACTATAAAAATTTTCTCAAGAGGAATTAAAAGAAGAGGTATTCACTAAGATCTATGCTAAATGATAAAGCAGTTTTGTTCTTATTAGTAAAAATTAAAAATAACCTGAGTATGCAACATTACAAAATATTTTTCAAAAATATACAGTAAAACGTTTCAAAATATTACTCTTAAATATATATTTTAGGAAAATGTAAATGGAATGAAAACTGAAGAGATGATTGAAAACAAGACTAAAATGATATGTATAAAAACCTAAACGTTTTCTTTTTAAGACAATATACTATAAGAAGAGACAAACAAACAAAAATTCTAGCTATATTGGGGAGATATTACTTTCAGATGCATATCTAATTTCAGAAATTTTAAAATGTAAATAATTCACATTTAAAATTGGGCATACACAGGTGCAAGGAAAAGAGAAACTATACAAAATACTAAGTCAAAAAATATGAATATAAATTCTTTCATGGATTTGATGTTTTTTCAGGAACAAGAGTAAAATAATAACAATTTTTGCTCTAACTATGCTATACCACCACTCTTGTACCACTGGTACTACTTCCATTATTACTACTACTTTATCCACTACTATAAATAGGAATATCATTTATGAAATATCTTCTCTCTATTAAGCCCTTTACTGACTCATTTAATTCTTATAATGCCATTGATAAATTTTGATAATGCTTTTAAAAAGAAATTTTTAAGAGATGGGGTCTTGCCTTGTTGCCCAGGCTGGAGAGCATTGCACAATATAGCCTTGAACTTCTGTACTCAAGCAATCCCTCCTGCCTCGGTCTCCCAAGTGGCAGAAATTACAGACAGGAACCACTGCACCTGACTGCCTTTGAGTAGATGAGAAATTTAAGGATTTGTTAAGAACCCTGAACTAAATTGCCAAAAATAAATTTACTTATTTTCGTTTCTCTTCTATATAAGCTCAACTTCATATTGAGTTACAAGACGCCATATATATTTTTAGATTTCATAAAGGATTTCCATAGATTGTGCTATTTAAATCTGTCAGAAACCCTTTTATTCTGGTGGAGCAGTCATTGTTTTCCAAATATAACATTTGAAGCATAGGAACGAGACATTTGAGAAAAGTATTAAAATATTTGAAAATTAATACTTTATTCTATGAACAAATGCCATTGAAAGATGAAATCAGCCGTCATTTAATGTAGAGCTCACTTCATCTTTCCACTTGTTATTTCGTGTTCTTGGTCACATTGCTCAGTTTCTTCTTTAGTAAAAGGAATGAAGACACACGTGGTCGCATTTGAGTAAGAAAACAAAGGCTCAAAACGGTAGTGGGAAGACAGTTAATAGTAGTTAGTAGTAGCAGTAATAGCAGCAGAAGCAGTATTAGTGTTTATCTTTGGATATGATTTTATTTTATTTTATTAATATTTGGAGATTTGTGTGCGTTTATTAGCAGAGCCACTACTTGAGGGGAATGAAGCAGGAGTGGGTGGCCCCAATGCATGGCCGGCAGTGGTTCACGGGCTTGTAGGTAATGGAGAACTCTCCCAGATACAGGCCAATCATCTCCAGCTTGACCTCCACCTGGTTGAAGGTTTGCAGTTGTAGACCCCCACCATGCTGCCCATCATCTCGGCCGGATGATCGTATCATGTCCCACAGGTGCGTCTTCACCACTCTGGATTCTCCAAGGGCGTTGCTTCCTTCTTGGCCTTGCGCAGGCGCTTCAGCAGCGAGCGCTGTTTCCGCCAAAGGCCCGGGTTCAGGCCCGCCGCTGCTGGTGGTGCGCACTGTGTGGCTGCATCAGCTGCTTGTAGGACGTGTCCGTCATCTGGTCCAGGTCCACGCTGCGGTAGGTGAACTTGCGGAAGGTCCGCTTTTTCTTCTGTTCTACCCCTGCCATTTTGCTGGATCCTCAGAAAAGGTGGATATGATTTTAAAATGTTTTGGAAGTCTTACAGGAGTTAAATCCATGTTAAGAAAGCTATTCCTGAAAGTTTGAAATCCATGAAAAATTATTGTTAAAAAGTCATTTTTAAATAGCATTTTTTTCTGGCTCCAATATTACTTATTCTACTAATATTCCTATCATCCTTAAATAATTCTCAAATGTGATAATTTATCATAAGAATAGTTTTTGTGTTGTTTTTAAATATTAACTTACTACTGGATGAACTTCTGATTTTTTGCCGATTTCTTCTTTGTTCCATATCAACCCTTGTTAGTCCATAACTCGCTAATGCTTGGAAAAAAGATTTTTAAGTAGCTGCTGCTACTATCTGATTTAAAACAAAACAAAACAAAACAAAACAAAACAAAACAAAAAAACACCTTGCTTTTCATCGCTTCCAAACGAGGGTGACATATGTCTTAATGTACAACAGTGATGGGACACCACTTTGAGTATGATCAATATCAGTAGATAAAACCTGCACTTAGAAAAAGCTCTTTGTGATCTTCAATAACTTTTAGGAATGCAAGGGGGTACTGAGGAAAGTGAAATTAGAGGGAACATGTTCCTATTTATAGCAAACATTATGGAAAAGTACCACTGGAATAATTGACTATAGGCCATGGCCAATAGAGGGCAATACTAGAGGAAGTGAGTAGTTGACAAGCTTAACTTTTAAATAAACCACTGAAGTTTAATGTCCAGCAGCAGTTGAGCCACAATCCGAGATATCCTTATGATTCTTCTAAATAGTCACTTCTATCTTGTAGGACAAAGAGAGAGAGAGGGTCAAGGAAGACTTGACTGATGTCACCCCATCCTTTTCTCTAAAGACCTGGCAATTAAACATTGCATTTGAACTGCTTATGTGGAAGGAAGCAATCCTCACTCTTCAATTCTTCTGTGCCTCTGGGTAATTCACATTAGAGAAGTATACGGGAGCCCAGAAGAATGTTCATTTTTCAGTAGCTTTAACAACTTCCAGTTTAAAAGTTTAAATTCTAGAACTTTCTCAGTTGAATTGTCAGAATGGAATGGTGTGCCCTGCATTTGTGATTTCTCAAACCTATTTCTAACCTTTGTGTATCCTTTGTGCCTACCACAGAACCAAGGACCAAATATGATTACTATGAATATATACTGAAATAATAAATCATCATCTTTTTTTGTTCTGTATACATTTCTTGGGTGTGCAAGTTGTAACCTGAAGGACAACACTCAGGAATCTACTTTAATTTATTCTATCAGTTTGAAAGGCTGAAACATATCTAACATTGCTCTTGAACAATGAGTTATCTTAGCTACAAGAGTTAACTGCTTCCAGAATTTCTGCTATGGCATTGGGATATTGAGCTGTGTATCTTTGTCTATTCACCTGTCTTTGTAATAGCATTCAGTATTTCCCTACTCGCTAGCATAACCCTAATTTTATGTAAACTTACTTTTATCTTTAAAGGCCATAGGGACTTACATCAATCATTCTTGCTCCCTAATTTTCCAAACAGTAAAGCCTGGCAATTTCTCGTCTAGTTTGTTATCATAATACACTCTTGAAATATTTAATGAGTTTGAATCTAAATCTGAACTTGCTTCATGAAGCAAAACATTTTATGTTGCAGCCGAGTAGCAACTCCTCTTATTAAATAAAGCTGGTGATATTCTATAATAGATAGTAGTTTCAGCACATTTTCATACAAATGGAAGTAGTAGATAGTAGAGAGACAGGCTGTTCATTCAAAACATTGTCCATAAAAAATTAGCCAATATTTTCATACCATATGTTGTGCCTACAGTCTTCATATTAAAAACAAAGCATGTAGATAGTTTCTATTAAATTTCTGGCTTATTTTTGAAAATATAATCTCTAGATTAAAAAAATAATTTTAAAAAGTGCTGTGAGGTTAGTGGCTTTGCTGTGTAACAGCAAGGACCTACTGCGTATTTGTCCTTTTTATCTTTCCTAAAAGTATAGCATTTACAATATTCAGAAAAGATGTTCTCTATTTCCACACACAGCAACAATTAGGGTTTTAGAGGGTCCAGAAGATATACTTGGTTACATTCTCTTGCCAATAAAATACAGTCTCCAAAAGCTCTCGATGCAAATTCAGATATTCTTCTTTGAAGGCAATAGCACACTGAGCAGAAGACGGCCTCCCAAATATTTGCTTTTATAATTTAGCTATTGATTTAATCTAAATCTCTAAGAAATCATCTTCTTGGTCTTTTTGGTTTTTATTTTCTGAGTATAATAAGATCAGATTATAATTATCAAATAGATATACATTGAAAAATATAGGAAGAAATCATATTAAAATATTTAATTCTTCTCTCAAATAGACTACTAATTCTGATTGTTTGACCTCATAGTCCATGTAAAAAGGTATTTTTTTCTTTTACTTACATTTTTCCTAAGAGAGAGCAAAGACTAGCAGCTGAACACATGAACTTCTCTAATGCTATCATGCTTCCTTTTCTCTTTTACAGAAGTTTTTGACTGATGCCCACTCAGCCTTTTTCTCTAACATTTAGAAAAGGAGCAAAGCTAGTTTATGCTGTTTATATCTTGCTTCCAGAATCATTTATATTGTTTTGATAACTTCCAATCCCAACTTACCTATGAACAACAACAAAAAAGTAGTGTTCCATTCTCAGCACAACCACCTTAAACAAAGGAAAAAAAACAAAACAAAATAAAAAAGCAACCGAGATAGGCTTGGGAAACTTTTCTAGAAATTTCTAGCCTTTTCTTTAGGCATTACTCTCTTGGTATGATCTTTTGAACAGATTTAAGCGTTTCAGAAGACAGAGAGTTGGAACTGTTTATTCTAAAAAAATAGAAATAAAGCAGAGAACTGTGAAGCAATCTGAGGAGCTAAATTTGCAAGAATAAATCAGCCTTATTTTTTTGCAAGTATTGTGTAAAATTGATTTTAGAAAACTGAAATTGTCAAAAGTAGAAATAAAGTTATAAAATTTTGAGCTCACATAGGCTGGATTTGAGATAACATATGATATCATTTACATTGAAAACATTTATATTCAAGTAAATTTCATTATTTTAATAGTTTTTTCAAAAACAAAGGTTTAGATGAATACTGAGATTAACTCTAAAGTATAAAGCAGTGTTTTTATAGGCCACTGCATCTTAGAGATACAAGTTAGAATAATAAAAGCTGATGGATTCATTATTACTTAGTTCAGACCCACCAGCTGGTTCCATGAACTCTACTGCTTAAAAGTCAAGAGAAGGGAAGGATAAAATATTTAACATCCCAAAGGATCACAAAATTGTGTTATAATCCCTGTTTCCTGTACCATATCAGTCTTTCAAAATAGTGTCTTGCTCTCTAGTGAAAATATCTGCAAACACATAACTATACCCCACCCACTCAGGAAGCAAAACGTTTTTTCATCTTCAGGAGCTTTTATATGTCTATGTTGAATACCGTCCACATACATACATGCCCATCAGAATTTAGTTGTGTTTTTTTTCTTTCTCCCTGCGTTGTGATGTTTTAGATAAAAGGTTATCATGTCCCAAAATTCTCTGCAAAATTTTGTGATCTTACTGTTGCATCACCTATTTCTTCTTCATTTCCATAAATATTAGCTTTTGAAGGTATGAGTGTTAGTCTTAGGAGTTCCTTACAGATATTCTTTGTTTATACCATACTGAGACAAAATATGATAAAAAATTTAAAAGGCAGGAGAGGAGAAGCAAAATATTTAAGGGTCTACAGTGATAAATTCCTCAAAATGGGCTTCAAACATGAATATTTCCAGTTTATGAATTTATTATGATTCTATTCTAGGCAGGCTAAAAGCCTCCACATTGTGTATATAGAATTTCTCTATTATTTTTCAGAGTTCAGAACATTCAAAAGCACATAAGCACGTATTGACCATTCAAGTTTTATTTCTGCTACAGCTAAGACACCGAGTTATACTTTCTGCAATAAATATTTGCAGTCCCTAGAAGGTCTTGATGCTCATCCGAAAAGTCTTCTTTGGAAGCAATAGCACTGAGCATGCAGTCTTTCACTTGGTATCAGATACCTATTTTTGGCTCATCTGCTGATGAAAAATGCTTTCATAAACAAAAGTACAAACTAAAATGTTGGAGAAGAGTGTTATAAATGACCTTTCTAAAGCTGTTTTTTTAATAAGTTTTTTTTATAAGTTCCTTTTTTTATAAGATCCTTTTTTTTTATAAGTTCTTATTTTTTGACAATGCCATTTTAGAATTTATGTCAATCTTTGAGTTTACACAGACTACCCTCAATGGTGAACCTTTATCACTCATGGAATGTTTAAAAAATATCAGAACTTTTTGTATAGGCTGACAATTTGCAAGAACACAATGTATGAGCTCAGAACTAACTCATGGATAAGTCAGCTACACATAAATAGATATGTCATTTATCAGTGCTTATTTCTCTGGTTCCATACTACTCTTCTGCACTTTTTCTTGATCTTTCCAGAACAGCCAAGAGGTAATTTTCATTTAGTTGCCTTAACAGTGGTCAACTATAGAATACCCCTGACCTATTCACTGATCCATGCTCTGAACAAGCAGTTTCCAGAAATGGAGAGCAGTCTTGTGATTTTTGTTTTTAAACACATCTCTAGAAAGATAAGCAAGAAGAAAATAAAAGAGAGAAAGGAAGGAAGAAAGGAAGAAGAAACAGACTAAGAACATTAAAAATTAAAATGTGAGTAGGGCATGGTAGCTCACGTCGGTAATCCCAGCATTTTGGGAGGCTGAGGTGGGTGGATCACTTGAGTTCAGGAGTTCCAGATGAACGTGGCCAAAATGGTGAAACCCTGTCTCTACCAAAAATACAAAAATTACCCAAACATTGTGGCACACACCTGTAGTCTCAGCTACACAGGAAGCTGAGGCAGGAGAAGCCTTTGAACCTAAGAGGCAGAGGTTACAGTGAGCTGAGATTGTACCACTGCATTCCAGGCTGGGTAACAGAGTGAGACCCTGTCTCAAAAAAAAAAAAAAAAATTAAAATGTGAGATAAATACAGATATGGTCACTATTTCTACATGCAATGGCATCTATTTTTTTTTTTTTTTTTTTTGAGGCGGAGTTTCGCTCTTGTTACCCGGGCTGGAGTGCAATGGCGCGATCTCGGCTCACCGCAACCTCCGCCTCCTGGGTTCAAGCAATTCTCCTGCCTCAGCCTCCCGAGTAGCTGGGACTACAGGCACGTGCCACCATGCCCAGCTAATTTTTGTATTTTTAGTAGAGACGGGGTTTCACCATGTTGACCAGGATGGTCTC
>PVKV010015290.1:0-25028 GCA_004027835.1 Alouatta palliata | reverse complement strand
ATGGCATCTTTAACAAGTAAGTTTGAAGGCCTATAGAAATATGAAAGTATTAATTTTTAAATGACTCAAGAAGAAAAAATGAAAGATTAATAATCCTTAATATTAAACTGTAGTTAATACCTCCTCTCTCTGCTGTCATGAAGCCAATGTCATTTAAAAGAAAATTTATATACACTGACATATACACATATATGTCTAAGACACATATGTATATATTTACATGTATATAAATTTTCATATATATGAAAAGAAATATATGTGTATATGAGTATACCTGTATGTGTATATATTTTCATATGTATACATATGAAAAGAAATTAAGTCTCTCAGGACACCAAAATCACTAAGCCAAGGGAAAGTCAGTCTAGGAACTGTCAGGCAAACCTGCCTCCCGTTCTATTCCTAAATAAGATAGCTACAAAGATAAAAAGCTACAAACCTCCCTCACAATTTGCCCACAAGAAAATTCCTTGTGGAAAGAAGACAGACAGAGCTCAAAGTCATCCCTCGGAAGCTCACCAGAGACAAATGCATATCTGATTGCTTCTTCTGCACTACTGTTTATTTAAAAATGCAGATTCAATGAGCCAGACTCAATTGTGTATTCAGTAGAAGACTAATCAAGGACTCATAAGTCTCTTATCTACTTATGACCTAGAAGCCCCCACCCCTAACACCCTGATACCCCCAACCACTACCTCAGTTGTCCTCGCTCCCACATATTGATGTCTCATGTCTCCCCAAAATGTATAAAACCAAGCTGTAGCCTGACTACCTTGGGCACATGACATCAGGAGCTCCTGAGGCTGTGTAACAGGCACATGCTTAACCTTGGCAAAATAAACTTTCTAAATTGATTGAGACCTGTCTCAGATACTTTTTGGTGTGCATTTTATATTATATACATATATATATATATATGTATGCGCACATATGTATATGTATGTAATATATACGTTTGTCATATAGATGTTATATATAAAATGTTATATATAAAATATATACGTTACATATAAAAATATTATATGTATATAATATAAAATAACAAATTTTACCCAAATGTTTATAACTTATAAAATTTGCTTTTGTTAATTGATTAAAAAGATGGCCTAAACTATCTTTTATTTTATCAAAAGCATAATGACATTTTAAACTTTAAAAAAGTATATAAAAATTAATATGTATCAGTTTGACATAGTTGAGAATGCTATTAATAATTACTATTTTATCAAAATAAATTTAGTAATATTTATGTTTATGTGGAGAATCTACCAAAAATGAAAGAAGGATGAAAATGAGAATTATTACATTGTTTCTGGATATCAGACCAATACACATCAATCAAAAATATTTATCACACTAATAGTAATCATTTAGAAAATATAATACATAGTTTGAAAATAATTTCATTCATATTAGCAAGAAAAAATAAGTTACTTAAGAATACATTTTAAAATTATAATTTATAAATAAGTTTTTAAAGCTGTACACATAGATTACCTAAAAAAGTAGAAAATATAATCTATTCTAGACATACAATGAAAGCCTAATCAGAAAAGAAACTATGACAGAAAATATATTAAAGTTCAAACACAAATGAAAAACCAGCAGAAAAAAGAACACTGTACTACATATATATCAACCAAGAAATAGCGTCCCAGACATTTAAACTACATGCAAATAAATAATGAAAACAAAGCAAGAGAGCAAAAAAACGACAGTCACAAAAACTAAGGAATAGGGAAAAAAGCTGATCATCACAAAAGAAAAAGTTGATACTGAAATTAAGCATATGAAAATCTGTTCCAAGTCAGTCAAAATATTAAACAATGCAACATGTTCAGATAAAATCTTCAAAGTCTAATTAGTATGGGAAGCACAAATTAAAATTCATACATTAATGGTGAGAGTATAAATTGCAACAATCAATATGAAAAAAACATTATTTTGAAAGAATAAAATGCTCATATCTTATGACAGATCACAAAAGATATGATCACTTTCTTTTCAGTTTTTTAAAAATAATTACCTTAATATTTATTGGAGATTTTTCTGTCTTCTATTTAAAAATTGTCACCTACATATTGATAAAAGAAAAACTTCAGCCCCATTAATTTTACAGGAGTTTTGTTGAGCAATGAGGTGTTCACGAATCAGACAGCCCCCACAATCACAGCAGATTCACAAAGACTCCAGTGCAGTCAAGTGGTAGAAGAAGATTTACAGACAAAAAAAAAAGGGAAGGGGGAAGCAACTTACAGAAATCCGCAGTGAGGTACAGAATCAACTGGATTGGTGACAGGTTGGTATTTGCCTTATTTAAACGCAATTTAAACACTTAGCATTCTATGAGTGGTTGAAGTGTTGCCTCTGGAACTGGCCAAGATCCAATTGTTGTTACAGTTGCATACTCCTAAATTAGATTTTCAGTTTTGTCTAGTAAGCTAGGTTACCGTTCATCCACATGGACTCAAATGCAGAAGTATGGAGTTCTTCCCAGGTTGTATTTAGTTTGCTTTAACCACGTTAATATGGTAAAAAATGGATTCAAATTTTATGTTATCCTATGTTTTGTACAGAACTCTAATAGAGAAACCAGATTCATTTCTTACCAATCAACCTATGTAAACAAAGTCCCAAGTACATTTTTTGTTACATTTCTGTGAAGTCCATTACGTATATGAAAGAATCCTATTTTAAAAGTCACAATATATTTAATTCCCAGATACTGACTTTGAGCCAGTAGCAAAGTATGTGCAACCATGTTCCACTTTCCAGCTCTAAGTACCAAGTTAGTCATTATTGAACAGATGTACAGCCTCCAGAGACATGAAATCCAGAGCGACTTTAAATTCCTTTTCCATTTGTTGTTATCTGTCATTCTTTAACTGATATTCACATTTGGAAAAAGAAAATTGAATGGGGGATTTATTTGGCCATCTTTCCAATCTCTTATTTCCTCATAATGATTTTAATTAAATTCTAACTCCTTTCAGTTGAGTATAAGAAACACGTTTTCTACATATTGCTGTAATTTAAATATTTTGATGATTATACAACTCTTTTTAATGAAAATATCCAGGGAAACTGATGATTTTATAAAGTGTAATTTTCTTTCTTTGGAGGATTTATTCTCCAGACATCTACTTCATCAGATAGTAATACAGCCACACCACATTTCTCACCATTAGTATTTCCCTGCAACATATATTTCTATGGATGTTGTGGAACATTGAAAAAACACTCCCTTCTTGTTCTTTTGCATTAGAAAACATATATAAGCTGGATAAAAATAAAACAATTTGAGTACTAATAAGAGATCAAAAATTTAGATATTTTGTAGGACATAATGACCTTCTGCCTCCTGGAATGAACACTGCTGGGCAACTACATAGAAGCTACAGAGAAAAGTCTATTTAATATGACCAGTAGGAATGGATCCTACATGAGTGAGGTCCAAAAGAACAAGAGAAAAATATGAGAAGTAAAAGTAGGGACAAATCTCTGTGTTAACAATGCTAAATTTGAACATTATATACTCTATTCATACAGCTAATAATTCAAAGAGCTAGGATAGAAGCCAGGATAACCTGGACAAATAATCATGACTCACTCAGAAATACAGTCCACAATTCATGTAGGCATTCATTTACTTCTTTATCAAATATTTCATGAGAGGCTACTAAGTAAATGATTCAGCATTAGTAGTTAGAGAAAACACAATGAATGAAAATAACAGAAAACATGCCTTTGTAGAACATACAGTATAGTACAAAATTCATTTAAAATACTCTGTGATAAAGTGTTTGAATAAAGTGTACATAATCTCCACCTAAATGCATTATATAAGGCCAGTGAAAGGAAATTATCTCTCCACAATTAGAAAAATTTGGTAAGGTGAATGAATCATGGATGGAAGTGGAAGTAGCAATAAAAAAGAACATTTTGTACAAAACATAGCATAAAAAGAAATAATGGAGTCATTCAGGAAATGAAAAACGTTTAATTTTGGTATATAATAGATTACTTGCAGGGTTGATTTGTAGAAGGCAGGAAGTAAGGTTGAAGAGAGAAGCAAGCACCACATTATTCAGGGCCAGGTAAGCCCTGTTAAAACTCGAGACTCCATTTTAAAAAGTAAAACAGGCATTCCTGAAGAATTTCTTTAAGCAAATTAAAATTCGATCTGATTTGTATTTTAAATGATTCTTTTTATATGTAGTTTGGAAAATTGATGAGATGGAATTAAGACCTAGTTATAAGAAAATAAAAGAAAATTGCCGCAGTACAAAGAAGAAATTATGTTGGCCTAGGCTAGCCAAGTGGCAGAAGCTTTAGTAAAAGTGTTGTATAAGGTCACATGGAAAATAGAAAATATGGCTCATTAACAAGTGTCTGTAGCTATGGGGACTTCCATTGGGTGCTACATAACCATGGATTTATTTTACTTGCTTGTAGTAAGGTATAGATGGAGAAAGATAAGCTAAAACAAACAAACAAATAAAAAGCAACAACAACAAAAAATCAGTGATCAAGTAGAATTTAGAGAAAATATAAAGGAGCTAGGATGACCTCTGTTCAAAAAATAAATGATTTATCATTCCTAGTTTCTCCCCCAAAACACATTAATGCTTAAAAAGTGTATTTAGTGCAGATGTTTAATAATCAATGCACTAAAATTAAAGCAGATAAAGAGTAAAAATATCAGGAAATTGGACTGTAAGATCTTTTTTGTTTAAATCTTAAAATAACTTAAGATAGGAATGAGATTAATTATATTATGGCTCATACATCCTTTCAACTAGCCAAAACATATCTAAGACTCTTAATCAATTCCCTACAGCACCATGACTCTGAAGTATAGGTAGAGTAAGTTCTGTCTTGCAAAGAAAAGAGACTGAGAGCAGGTCTTTGTTTAAATCAGTGGATGAAAACTTGAAACTTAAAGTGTTTTATAAGCTTGAATTGAAAAAGAAAAAAACGGTAGGCCAGGTGTGGTTGCTAACGATTGTAATCCCAGCACTTTGGGAGATTGAGGTCAGGTCGCTTGAGGTCAGGAGTTCGAGACCAGCCTGATCAACATAGTGAAACCCTATCTCTACTAAAAATACAAAAATTAGCTGGGTGTAGTGGTGCACACCTGTAATTAATCCCAGCTACTTTGCAGGCTGAGGCAGGAGAATCACTTGAACCCAAGAGGTGGTGGTTGTAGGAAGTTGAGACCACACCACTGCACTTCAGCTCAGCCTGGGCAACAAAGTAAGACTCCATCTAAAAATAAATAAAATAAATAAATAAACAAACATATATTTATTTTATTATGTGTATATATATATATAAAACTATATTAACTAGGAATATATATATAGTATATATATATTAACTATAATATATATATGTACATATATATACCTAGCCATTAACTAGGAAAATGGAAAGTAAAATCAGAGCAGGGAGCCAAGATCAAGGAAGCAACACTTGATATTAATCAAGAAATTTCTGACATAGAAACCATGGCTGAAGAGACTCAACCCCAGCTGAACTTGATATGAGTGAAAAGATCCTATGCTTTTATCTGAAAGCAGAATTGGATGAGACATTTGGGGACATTGAGAGGAGTAAGTGTTCATGTGAGAAAAACATAAACATATTTTGGCCATATGATTCTAGTAAGTTATTTTTACAGTGTCTCCTATTGAAAAGTGGAGAAACTGGAAAAAATAACTTTTTCTACTTTCCCTTCCATTGATTTTGGGCTGGTCTTACTGATTGCTTGACCACTGGAGTATGCCAAAAGTGACATGTAGTAGCTACCAAGATCAAGGTGTAAATAGTTTTGTAGCTTAATAGCCTAGACTTTCATAGAACTTTCACTCTTTGAGTCCACAGCTGCTATTTTAGAAATTGAATATTCAGCTGAAAAGACCATGTAGAAAGGCCTTGAGATTACCTGAGTAGAGATAGGAGCTCAGCTTAGATCAGGCTGCCAGTCATCTTCACCAAGGCACCTTTCAGGTAATAGAAATCATCTTGTAAACTTGAGCTTAGTAGCCAGCTGAGTATTACTCAGTGACTATCCCAGATGACACCATGTGAAGCAGAAAAATTATCTCCTTGAGACCTGCCCAAATTTTTGAACTATAAAACTATGACGAAAATATAAGTTATTCAAGCCAGTAAGTTTCAAACCATTACATTTTGGTGTACTTTATAAGCAGAATTTAGATACAACACTATATTTTCCCCCCATGTTCTTAATCTTGTATTTTTATCTTTTTTTTTTTCCATTTCTAACCTCTCACATATGTTTAAAATTCTCTGAACTCAGATGCCTGTCTCCTGGTTTCTTCTGCATACCTACTAAAACACAGTGCTGTTTAAATCCAATTATTTTATGACTTTATGCTTTCATGTACAGCTGAAATGTCTGTATGAGAAAATAAGACCAACCATTTAAAATAGGTCTTAAAACTGCTAGAAAATTAAACCACATGTCTTTCTTCTCTCATAGATGACTATTTGATCTTTCATCACTGCCTTTATTCCTTTGGACATCTCCCCACAGCACACAACACACACACACACACACACACACACACACACACACACATAAATATATACACACCCACTGTAACATTCTGACTACCCAGTGAGTACCTTGCTTTCTTCTTCACTGAGGAAAGTGAAGCAAGGAAAAAATAAATTCAAAGAAAGAAGACTGCTACCTACATGTAAGAGTCTGCTCTGATATACTCTGCCTTTCCCACTTAACATATGTGAAATATTGATTATCTTGTTCAATGCCAAGCCACTGTTTTTAACCACATTCAATCCTCTCACTAACTCAAGGCAATCAGTTCAGCAGATGTCCCTATTATCTTCTATAGGATCCTTTTTGTTTATATTATATGTGTGCTACCAAATTTATTGCTTAATAATTTATAATATGATTTAATTTAACAAAGTAATGCTGCAGTGAATATTTGGGTACAAACATTTTATATGCACAAACAGTTGTTAAAAGTATACTCCTTAGCACTATTTATCATAACTAAAATACATATTTTTTCAACTTTTGTTTTAGATTCAGGCAGTACATATGCCGATTTTTATGTGTACATTGCATGATGCTGAAGTTTCAGGTACAAACGATTCCATTACCCAGGTACTGAGCATAGTACACAATAATTACTTTGTCAACGCTTATTTCCCTCCGTCCTCCTCTAGTAGTTCGTGGTGTCTGTTGTTACCATCGTTGTATCCATGAGTACCCAAGGTTTAACTCTCACTTTTAAAAGAGAACATGCAGTATTTGGTTTTTTTTTTTCCTGTGTTAATTTGCTTAGGGTAATGGTCTCTGGCTACATCTATGTTGCCACAAAAGTCATAATCTCATTCATTTTTATGGATACATAGTATTTTATGGTATATATTTATACCACATTTTTTTTGTCCAGTCCACCATTGAGGGGCATCTAGATTGAGTCCATGTCTTTGCTATTGCAAATAGTACATGATGAACATGAGAGTGCATGTATCTTTTAGGTAGAATAATTTGTTTTCTTTTAGATATATACTTAGTATTGGAGTACTGGGTCAAGTGGTAGCCTGCTTTAAATTATTTGACAAATCACCAGACTGCTTTCCACAGAGGCTAGACTAATTTGCCTTTCCACCAACAGTGTGTATGTATTCTTTTTTCTTCACAGTGCTGGCAGTGTCTTTTGTTTTTTGACCTTTTTATGACAGCCATTATGACTGGTGTGAAATGGTATCTCATGGTGGTTTTAATGCATTTCTCAGATAATTCGTGATGTTAAGCATTTTTTCGTATGTTTGAGGGCCACTTATATGTCTTCTTCTGAGAAGTGTCTGTTGACGTATTTTGCCCAATTTTTAATGGGATTATTTGTTATTTGTTGCTCAATTGTTAGTTCTTTATAGATTCTAGATACTAAACTTTTGTCAAAAGAATAATTTGTGAATATTCTGTAGTGTGTTATGTGTTGCAGACTTTTTCACTGTGTAGAAGATTTTTAGTTCTCTCAAACACACAAAATTACGTGAAAATTAAACAACTTGTTCCCGACCGGAATTTGGATAAACAATGAAATCAATGCAGAAATAAAAAAATTATTTGAAATAAATAAAAAAGGGGACACAATGTAAAAATTTCTGTGTTCAGCCAAAGCAGTGTTAAGAGAAAAGTTTAGAGGGCTTTATAAACACCTTCCTCAAAAAGTTAGAAACATCTCAAATTAACCATCTGACATCACACCTTTCAGTACTTGTTTTGTGGCAATTCCTTTTGAGGACTTAGTCATAAATTATTTCCTAAGACCAATGTCCAGAATAATATCAATGTAATTTGTCTTTGTGTCCCCACTCAAATCTCATATGGAATTGTAACTCCCAATGTTGGGGGAAGGAACCTGGTAAGAGTTGATTGGATCATGGGGGCAGGATTTCCCTTTACTGTTCTTGTGATAATGAGTGAATTCTCATGAAATCTAGTTGTTTAGAAGTGTGTAGCACTTCCCCCTTTTGCTCTCTCTGCTGGCCATGTGAAGATTGTGTTAATTTTTGTATATACTGAAAGATATCCAGTTTCATTCTTCTGCATAGTATTGCCTAGTTATTTCAGCAGTAGCTACCCAATCTGTAATTATTGACATTCTTGAGTAAAAAAAACAAACAGCAAACAATCGGAAAAATAAATTTGAGAGAGTAATTCAAGAAAACTTCCGTAACCTTGCTAGAGAGGTAGCATCCAGATACAACTAATCCAGGGCACACCTGTGAGATACTATACAAAATGAACATCACCAATTCATATAGTCACCAGACTATTCAAGCTCAATCATAAAGAAAAAAAATCTTAAAGGCAGCTAGAGAAAAAGGAAAGAACACATAGGTCCAGATGGGTTCACAGCCCAATTCTACCAACATACAAAGAGGAGTTGGTACAATTCCTTCTGAAACTATTCCAAACAATCCAAAAAGAGGGAATCCTTCCCAAATCATTTTATGAGACCAACATCATCCTGATACGAAAACTCAGCAGAGACTCAACTAGAAAAGAAAACTTCAGGCCAATATCCATGATGAACATAAATACAAAAATCTTCAATAAAATACTAGCAAACAGTTTGCAACAGCACATCAAAAAGCTTATCCATCATGATCAAGTAGGCTTCATCCTGGGGATGCAAGGCTGGTTCAACATACACAAGTCTATAAACATAATTCACCACATAAACAGAACCAAAGACAAAAACCACATAATTACCTCAATAGATGCAAAGAAGGCCTTTGACAAAATTCAACAGCCCTTTATGCTAAAAACTCTCAGTAAACTAGGTATCAACAGAATGTGTCTTAAAATAATAAAAGCTGTTTACAACAAACCCTCCGCAAATATCATATTGAATGGGCAAAAACTGGAAGCATTCCCTTTGAAATCTGGCACTAGACAAGGATGCCCTCTCTCACCACTCCTATTCAATATAGTATTGGAAGTTATAGCCAGAGCAATCAGCCAAGAAAAATAAATAATGGGTATTCCATTAGGAAAGGAGGAAGTCAAATTGTCTCTATTTGCAGATGACATGATTGTATATTTAGAAAACCCCATCATCTCCGCCCAAAAATCTCCTGAAACTGATAAGCAACTTCAGCAAAGTCTCAGGATACAAAATCAATGTGCAGAAATCACAGGGATTCCTATACACTATTAACAGACTTAAAGAGAGCCAAATTAAGAACGAATTGCCATTCACAATTGCTACAAAGAGAATAAAATAGCTAGGAATAGAACTAACAAAGCATGTAAAGGACCTCTTCAAGGAGAACTACAAACCACTGTTTATGGATATAAGAAGGGACACAAACAGATGGAGAAACATTTCATGCTCATGGTTAGGAAGAACCAATACTGTGAAAATGACCTTACTGCCCAAAGTAATTTATAGATTCAATGCTATCCCCATCAAGCTACCTATGACCCACTTCACAGAACTGGAAAAAACACCTTAAACTTTGTATGGAACCAAAAGAGAGCCTGCATGGCCAAGTCAATTCTAAGCAAAAAGAACAAAGCTGGAGGCATCACGCTACCTGACTTCAAACTATGCTACAAGGTTACAGTAATCAAAACAACATGGTACTGGTACCAAAACAGAGATATAGACCAATGGAACAGAATAGAGACCCGGGAAGCAATGCCACATGTCTACAACTGTCTGAACTTTGACAAACATGACAAAAACAAGCAATGGGGAAAGGATTCCCTGTTTAATAAATAGTGTTGGGAAAAGTGGCTAGCCATGTGCAGAAAGTACAAACTGGATCCTTCCTGACACCTTACACTAAAATTAACTCCAGATGGATTAAAGACTTGAACATAAAACATAACACCATAAAAACCCTAGAAGAAAACCTAGGCAAAACCATTCAGGACATAGGCATAGGCGAGGACATCATGATTAAAACAGCAAAAGCATTGGCAACAAAAGCCAAAATAGACAAATGCAATCTAATTAAACTCCAGAGCTTCTACACAGCAAAAGAAACCATCATTAGAGTGGACTGGTGACCAAAAGAATGGGAAAAATATTTTGCAATCTACCCATCTGAAAAAGGGCTAATATCCAGAATCTACAAAGAACTAAAACAGATTTACAAGAAGAAAACAAACAAACTCATTAAAAACTGAGCAAATGATATGAACAGACACTTTTCAAAAGAAGACATTTATGAGGCCAACAAACATATGAAAAAATGCTCATCATCACTGGTCATTAGAGAAATGCAAATCAAAACCACATTGAGATAGCATCTGATACCAGTTAGAATGGAGATCATTAAGAAACTGGAGACAACAGATGCTGGAGAGGATGTGGAAAAACAGGAACACTTTTACACTGTTGATGGGAGTTTAAATTAGTTCAACTATTGTGGAAGACAGAGTGGTGATTCTTCAAGGACCTAGAAATAGAAAGTCCCTTTGACCCAGCAATTCCATTACTGGGTGTATATACAAAGGATTATAAATCATTCTATTATAAAGACACATGCACATGTATGTTCATTGTGGCACTGTTTACAAGAACAAAGACCTACCCAAATTTCCATCAATGATAGACTGAACAAGGAAAATGTGGCACATATACACCATGGAATACCATGCAGTTATAAAAAATGATGAGTTCTTGTTCTTTGTAGGATCATGGATGAACCTGGAAACCATCATTCTCAGCAAACTGACACAAGAACAGAAAATCGAACACTGCATGTTCTCACTCATAGGTGAGTGTTGAACAATGAGAACACATGGACACAGGGAGGGGAGCATCACACACTGTGGTCTGTTGCGGAGGACTAGGGGTGTAGGGAGCTGGGGAGGGATAACATGGGTAGAAATGCCAGATATAGGTGATGTGGATGGAGGCAGCCAATCACACTGCCATGTATGTACCTATGCAACAATCCTGCATGTTCTTCATATGTACCCCAGAACCTAAGGTGCAATAAAATATATATATATATTTAAAAAAAAAGAAAGAAAGAAAAAGAAACTTCATCAGGCTACTAGCAGATGCCTTAGTAGAAAATTCACAAAACAGGAGAGATTGTGGGCCTATTTTCAGCATTTTCATGGAAAATAAATTCCAACGAAAAATTTCATATCACACCAGATTAAGCTTTATAAGCAAAGGAAAATAAAATCCTTTCCAAAGGAAGAAGCACTAAAACACACTGCTACCACTAGACCAGTCTTACAAGAGACCTTTAAGGGATTTCTAGCCATGAAAACAAAAGAACAATACTTGCTATCACTAAAGCACACCTAATACATAGCCTGCAGATCCTAGAAAGCAACCACAATAGAAACTACAAAGCAACGATGATCTACATGATAGAATCAAATCCTCACACAACTATATTAACTTTGAATGTAGATGGTCTTAACCTGCTACTTAAAAGACATAAAATAGCAATTTGGATAAAAAAATAAGCTCCATACATCTGTGGTCTTCAAGAGACCCATCTCCCTGGCAATGACACTGTAGGCTCAATGTAAAGGATTTCTATACTCTCTGATCACAGTGAAATTAAAGTAGAAATCAATACCAAGAAATTCTTTCAAAATCACAAAATTACAAGAAAATTAAACAATTTTTTCCTGAGCAACTTTTGGATAAACATTGAAGTCAATGTAGAAATCAAAAAATTCTTTGAAACAAATAAAAACAGAGACACACATAACAAAATTTCTGTCATTCAGTCAAAGCAGTGTTAAAAGGAAAGCTTAGAGGGCTAAATGCCTACCTCAAAAAGTTAGAAAGATTTCAAATTAACCATCTAACATCATATGTTGAAGAACTGTAAAAACAAGAACAAGTAATCCCATAGCTGGCAGAAGAAAAACAAATTATTAGGTTGGTGCAACAGTAATTGTGGTTTCTTTTATGATAAGTAATGGCAAAGCTGCAATTATTTTTGCATCAACCTAATAACTGAAATCAACACTGAACAGAATGAACCGCTGAGACTAAAAAAGCTGGACAAATAATCAACAAAAAATAAATGATTGTTTTGAAAATATAACCTAGATTGCTAGCTAGATTAACAAAGAAAAGAGGAGAGAAGATCCAAATAAGAACAAAGAGAAATGAGAAATGTAACTTTATAATCAGTTTCACAGAATTACAAAATATCCTCACAGACTACTATGAGCACCTCTATCCACACATTCTGGGAAATCCAGAGGAAATTGATAAATTATGGAAAACATACAATCTCCCAAGATGGAATCAGGAAGAAATTGAAACACTCAACAAAGCAATAGTGAGTTTTGAAATTGAATTAGTAATAAGACACCTACCAACCAAAGAAAGTAACCTGATGGATTCAAAACCAAATTCCACTGTAAGTACAAAGGAGAGCTCATACTACTGAACTGCTAATTCTACTGAAATTATTCTAAAGCATTGAGGAGGAGTGAATTCTCTCTCACTAATTATATGAAGACAATGTCATCCTAATACTAAAACCTGGCAAAGACAAAATGAATGCAAAAGGAAAACTACAGGCCAATATTCCTGAGGAACATAGATACTAAATTCCTTAACCAAATACTAGCAAACTTAATTCAACAGCACATCAAAAGGTTCATACACTTTGATCAAGTAGATCAAAGATGCAAGGTTGGTTCAAAATAAGTTAATCAATAAATGTGATTCACCACATAACAGAATTAAATGCCACATATTATCATTTCAATAGACATGGAAAAAGCTTTTGATAAAATTCAACATTCTTTCATCATAAAAACTCTCAAGAAACGAGACATCAGACAAACTGCAAAATAATAGGAGGCAAATATGACAAACGTACAGCCAATATCATACTGAAAGAGGAAAAACCTGAAGCATTTCCCTTGAAAAATGGAAAAAAAAACAAGGATGCTCTTTCTCACTACTGCAATTCAACATAGTACTTGAAGTGCGAGCCACAGCAATCAGGCAAGAGAAAGATATATAAAAGACATAGAAATTGGTAAAGAAGAAGTCAAATTATCTTCATGAACTGTATAATTCTGTACCTAAAAAACCTTAAAGATACTCCAAAAGCCTCCTGAAACTGTTAAATGATTTCTGTGTGCAGTTTTTGGACAAAAAAATTCAGTGTTCAAAAATCAATAGCATTTTTATTCCTCAATAACATTCAAGCTGAGAGCAAAATAAAGAACACAGTCCCATTCACAATAGCCACAAAAATATAAAATACCTAGGAATACAACAAACAAAGGAGGTGAAGAATCTCTACAAGGAGAACTACAAAACACTGCTGAAAGGAATCATAGATGACACAAACATATGAAAAAACTTTGCATGCTCATGGATTTGGAGAATCAATATCATTAAAATTTCCATACTGTCTAAAACAGTCTAAAGTTTCAATGCAATTCTTAACAAACTACAAGTGTCATTTTTTCACAGAATTGGAAATAAACTATTCCAAAATTCACAAGGAGCCAAAAATAAGCCTGAATAGTCAAAACAATCCTAAGCAAAAAACAACAACCAAAAAAAAAAAAAAAAAACTAGATGCATCACATTACTGGGCTTCAAACTATATTATAAGGCTACAATAATCAAAATAGCATGGTACCAGTACAAAACCAGACACTTAGACCAATGGAACAGAATAGAGAACCCAGAAATAATGCTGTGCACCCACACCCATTTGATCATCACTGAAGTCAAACAAAATTTGCAATGGCGAAGTGATTGTTTTATTCTCAAATAAATAAATCATTTCCATCAATATACAAATAAGTTATTTCTCATATATTAAAGTTTCACAAATTTTCTTGACCACACATCTGTGCAATATATTTTCCAACAATTTGCTCTCCTTTAACTACTCCCAAAAGTGATTCTAGGCTCACTGCCTCAAATCCCTCTTCTCCCATTCTCTCCTAACCCCATTTCAAATAGAATATTGTCCAATCATTCCATAGAAACTGGTTTGGTAAAGGTCGCAAATTACCTTGATATTATTAACACAATGGTTAATAGTTTTCATTTTCTCACTAATCTAAAGTATATAATGTAGTTGCCATTAGTCTCTTTCTTTCTACCCTAAAGTTTTACGCTCATATGTTTTTATCCTGGATTCACCACATGTGAAATGTGGCTTTATTTGGCCAGACCACTTGAACAAAAGTTGCAGTCACTATAACACTGAAAATATATCTCCAATTATATACATCTACTATAAGAAAGATAATTCTCAAAGAACTAAAACAGATATACAAGAAAAAAACAAACAACCCCATTCAAAAGTGAGAGAAGGATATGAACAGACACTTTTCAAAAGAAGACATATATAAGGCCAACAAATGTATGAAAAAATGCTCATCATCACTGGTCATTAGTGAAATGCTCATCATCACTGGTCATTAGTGAAATGCTCATCATCACTGGTCATTAGTGAAAAGCACACTGTGTGTGCTTCACATTGAGATACCATCTCATGCCAGTTAGAACGATGATAATTAAAAAATCTGGAGACAATAGATGCTGGAGAGAATGTGGAGAAATAGAAACACTCTTACACTGTTGGTGGGAGTATAAATTAGTTCAACCATTGTGAAAGACAGTGTGGTGATTTCTCAAGGATCTAGAAATAGAAATTCCATTTGACCCAGCAATCCATTACTGGGTATATACCCAAAGAACTATAAATCGTTCTACTATAAAGACACATGCACATGTATGTTCATTTCAGCCCTGAGTACAATAGGAAAGACTTTGAACCAGCCCAAATGCCTATCAGTGATAGACGGGACAAAGAAAATGCAGTACATATACCCCATGGAATAGTACGCAAACATAAAAAAACGATGATTTTCTGTCCTTTGTAGGGACTTGGATGAATCTGGAAACCATCATTCTCAGCAAACTGACATGAACAAAAAGCCAACACCACATATTCTCACTCATAGGTAGGTGTTGAACAATGAGAACACGTGGACTCAGGGAGAGGAGCATCACATACTAGGGACAGTTTGCGGGGGGTAGGGTGTAGAGAAGAGACAGCGGGGAGTGGGGAGGGAGGGGAAGGTGGGGAGGGATAACGTGGGGAGAAATATCAGATATAGTATGCACCTAAAGTAAAATAAATAAATTTTTAAAAAAGAAAAATAATTATCCTACATACAACCAATTATCACACAAAAATTTAAAATATCATCTAATATAAATTCACATTTAAATCCTCTAATTTGCTCTTTTCCCCAACTATTTTATATCTGCTTTTCATCTGTTAACTTTACTACTTCCATGTATCACTTAATTTCCAGGTGAATTCATTGTTTGATTTATTTCAGTTATTTTGCTTGACTTTCTCATTCTCCCAAACCTGGTAATGTTGGGCTACACCAGAGCTGATCATCTATACACTCATAACATAGGTCACCTTATCATTTTTCTTGGATTTATATATTGCCAGAATGTTACTGATACCACATTTAAAACTCAAAAGCTCAGGATTCTGTCTTAAATTCTAGACTCATTTATCTAAATATTTATGGGATTTCTGCAATTGAATATTTAATAGATTTCTCTAGCACATGTCCAAACTGAGTTCCTGGTTCCTATCTCCCACAAAATTTGCGTATATGTTTGATAGCACCTAGTCATTGAACTGTTCAATCACAAGTTTTAGGATTATCCTTCACTATAATTTTCCCCTCTCTTCCTACTTTAAATTATCAAAAAATTTTAGTACCTCTATTTTTAAATTATATCTAACACTTCCTGCTGCAAATCATTCTTTTGTCAGCTAGATTATACTCAAAACACATTTCATGGATTTTTCTTTCTCTAAGATGCAAGGTAACAATAGGCTTGAAGAAGTTCTTTTGTGAGCTTTGGGGAAAAAATTGAAGCAGCAGCCAGTGTGCTCTGAGGACATGTTAATTAATTCAGGCAAAAGCATACGGATTGGCAAGCTGTGTTTTAGCTTGCTCTTCCCATCACTGTGTGTGCTTCCTAATTTTTGAGGCTGTGTGTCTCAGGCCATCACCAAATACTGCATTTTTGACTCCCAACTCTCTACCATGAATTACGATACTAGGTGCTACTTTAAAGCCCCACTAGAACCTCTAGATGTGCTTTGCTTCTCAAATTAACTTGTCGGTGGCTCCTCCTAGTTTCTCAAACTTTCCTTGGATTTTTATTTCTAAATTGTCTCGAATAAATATGTAAAGCCTGGTAATTAAAACAAACCTCCATTTCATGGTTCACAGTGGTTCTTCTTCCCTGATAAATGGTGTCCAATAAACCTAATAACATCCTGAGTACAGTCTTTTTATGTTTTTGATGGAATCATTTTTTAGCCTTCTCTTATCTTGACGTCAGCCACCATGTTTCCTTCAGCATATGTTACATTAGTGATTATTCTGCTTACAATCCTGCGCTTGCTCCCATTTTTACTCTAATCCCAATTTTACTTCAAATGGCTTTGGAATCCCTTCCTAACTGAGTGTCCTGTTATCTCTTAGGACTCATCTACTATGACATTTTTCCTTACTTTTTTTTTGATCTACACAGATCATTATTTTGTATAAGTACATTCCACAACTTAAGAAATGTGTTCTACAATTTCCTCTGCATAGCTATATATTCCCTCAGATAACAGTTTATCTGCTTTAACTTCTTTAAATCCTTGTTCAAATCGCAGTATCTAAAATTGTCTTATTCCTAACTAAAATACACTGTGACTCTTAATCCCTTATTCTGCTCTCATCAATGTATAACATAAGCATAATTACCGTAGATATGCTCTCTTATAACATAATATATAATATTTACTAATTTCTTATGATCCATGTTTTTATCGGCTGTCTTCCTGGATCCTAAGCTTTACATAGATATGAATGTTATGGGCATATCCAGCATCTAGAAATATGTTGGCTTTCGTATTTACTCAGTTAATACATGTAAAATAAATAGATGGGGTAAGGCATTTAAGCAAGAGGAAAGGATAATTTTAAACCATAAGCACTGGTGTTTAAAGTGGAATGTGTATTAAGAAAAGAAATAGTAGATAGGATAATGTGGATCAAAATTTAACAAGAACATATTCCATGGCAACCTGCTAAACAAGTTGATCAAATATGTTAATATGCAATATTGGTTTTGATACAAGTCATCCATAATTGGTAAATTGTATTTATTAATTTATACAAGCATGTATCAGAAATTAGACCAATCCTTCATTGCCACTTCAAGAACACTGAAAGAAAAGCCTATTGTCACATATAGAAATTTATCTTGTTAAAATATTGTTTAAGAAGAATAGTTTCAGCACATCCACATCAGAACTGGATAATATCACTTTAAAATATGGATATTAGGTAAAAGCATTGTTTATACTATTTATTTGATATTCGTGTTATTGCTGTTGTTGAAATAAGTTGTGACTTCATACATCTGTTCACTAGTTACTTTTCCTTCATTGGAAATTATATATCTGTGTTTTATAATTATACAAATCATTCTATGTGTTACTGTTTATAGTTATATAAATAACATACAATTATATGCATTATTCTCCAATTTAATCATACTAAGTACAGTATCTAAGACATAGAAAAAAACACTAAAAATGATTTTTATAAAGGCCCATTGTAATCTTATGTATGTGTAAATAATAAAAGAAATTCAGACACTTCTGATTTCTGAAGCAAAATGTAAAGATGATTTGGAACTAGTTATGCCATTCTCTAAACAAGAGTTGAACACCTTGAATATTAATACCTCTTCTTAGATCTGTCAGGTAAATGAGATCACAGAACACAGGAATATCCTGAAAACTGAAGTGACAGGTGAATTTTAGAAGCATAGCTTACAGGGAGCAGAAGCCATGGGACTAGTAAAACTTAATTTTTAATTGACAAACCACTTTAGGCAGAGTGTAGACTAATTTGAAAGGTAAAAACTCTTGGGTACTAAGCTTCAGGAGGGCTCCCACTCTTTCATGAATTTTTCCTCCAGAAATCCCTTGGAGAAATTTTACTTCTGGGTTTTCATTGACAATCAGAGAAAAGTATCTTTCTGCTTCTATGGAGAAAAAGGAAATAAATATCTAATTTACAATAAGCTCAAGGACAAGGCAATCATTTTCTTTTTTTTTTTTTTTTTTTTTTTTTTTGAGACAGAGTTTCGCTCTTGTTGCCCAGGCTGGAGTGCAATGGCGCGATCTTGGCTCACCGCAACCTCCGCCTCCTGGGTTCAAGCAATTCTCCTGCCTCAGCCTCCCGAGTAGCTGGGAAGACAGGCACATGCCACCATGCCCAGCTAATTTTTTTTTTTTTTTTGTATCTTTAGTAGAGACGGGGTTTCACCATGTTGACCAGGGTGGTCTCGATCTCTTGACCTCGTGATCCACCCGCCTCAGCCTCCCAAAGTGCTGGGATTACAAGCGTGAGCCACCGCGCCCGGCAAGGCAATCATTTTCAAACACATCTAGAGTGTTCTGTTCTTCACCTGTGCTCAAATAAAACTATTTTACCAGAGCCAGCCCACACAGCATAAAGGAAATATCCAACTTCAGTAGCAACTAACTTTTTAGTCTCACCTAAGGGACAATAAATAACCAAAACAAGTGGGACACAGCCTGAGAGCCCAGGCACATGGAAAGCCTGAGACCTAATCATAGGACTATTGAATGCCTCTCTTCCTTTTCCACCTTCATATCATATCAACAGATACACTGTATGATAACAGAAAATGACAGCTGAGTACACTAACTCTGAAGTTATTTAAGAGAACATTTCCAGGGAAAATCAAACACAACAGGGTTGTCAAAAGTGAAAACACTGAAGAAAAGTGTAAACTTTAGTCAGATAAACATAACCCCTCACCACTAAAGGAATATTTACCTCAGTTCCTATTACCCTATGCAAATGGCTGGCTTTCACCAAAAAATTATAAGACACACTAAATCGCAAGAGAAAACTGTCCAAAGAGACAAAGCAAGCAAAAGGACCAGAAGATACATGGTGGAGATTTTAAAATTACCAGACTCATAGTTTAAAACAGCTGTGGTGAATAAGCTAAGGACACTAATAGGTGAACGAACAAACAAACAAAAATCCATAGACAAATTATATTTAGCAAAATTCAACTGAAACAAAACCAATTCGTAAATTGAAGAGCATTCAGTACAATAGACGTTCAGAGAGCTCAGCTTCACAGTGTTGGCATGGAATATTTGAAGTCGGAAAACAGAGTAATCGAAGTAACTTACAGAAAATGTTTGAATTGGTTATACCTCTGCATTTGCCTTATTTGGCATAGTCTGAGCAGTTGGCAGCCTATGATTATATAAAGCTTGACTGCTATTATTGGTTGAGATTCAGATAATTGTTACAAGAATATACTCTTAAGATACATCGCAGCTTGTTTACATACTGAGTTTACAGTTTGGTCCATAAGAATTCAAAGTATGGGGGCAGGTTTAGGCCAAATTTAACTACGTTTGACATGGGACAAATGAAAAACAAAAGAACAAATGAGTAAGGCAAGCGGAAATGGAAATTATAAAAGAATCAAAAGAAAATGCTAGAAATCAAAAGACTGTAAACAAATTGAAGTATGCATTGGATATGCTTGCCAATGGATTAGACAGAACAGAAGAAAGAATCAGATGAAAACACTTGCAAAACATATATGTGATAAAGGCCCAAAATAGTCAACACAGCAATAAGGAAATAGAACAAAATCATAAGAATGACATTTGTATCTAAAATACATAAAAACATGTAAAATACAACAATATGAAGGCAATCAATGTTTGCCAGGTAAAAATTAAGCAAAAGAACTGCACCAAAGAAGATACATAGGTAACAAGTGAGCACCAGATGATCAAGATCAAAGGGAATTGCATAAAATAATAGAGAGAGATGATTACACACCCATATGCCAATCAGTATGCAGAGCAATAGGAACTCTCATCTGTTGCTTGTGACAGATTTGTAAAATAGTAGCATCACATCGGAAAAAAACTGTCAGTATATTACAAAGCTTAACATAGTCTTACTATACAATAATCACACTTGTAGGTATTTACCAAAATGAAATTTTAAGTTCACGCAAAAACCTACACACAAATGTTTATAAAAACTTTATACATAATTGCTTAATAATTTTGAATTATTCAACATTTCCTTCAATTGGGAAATGGGTGAAAAAACTCATAAGTTACACAATAGAATATTTTTCAAATATAAATATAAATTAGCTATCAAGCCATCAAGAGACATGGAGGAAACTTTCATGCATATCATTATGTGAAAGGAGTCAGTCTGAAGAGGCTATATATTGTATGATTCCAACATTCTAGAAAAGGCAAAACACATATATTATTAAAAGATAGTTATTTCCAGGAGATGGTGGGGGAAATAATGGCTGGGTGGAACACAGTGATTTTTAGGGCAATGGAACTTCTCTGTGTAATAGTGTAATGGTGGATATATGTCATTTTATATTTGTCAAAACCCAAAGTGTACAATACAGAGTGAACCGTAATGTTAACTATGGATTTTAGTTAATAATAATGTATAAATGTTGGTTCTTCAATTGTAATGAATGAACGAAAATAATGCCAGCTATTAATAAGGAGACTGAGTGTGGGAGACTGCAGGTATATGGAAACTATTTGTACTCTCTACCAAATTTTCTCTGAACTTAAAAAGTTATTTTGGCTGGGCATGGTGGCTCACTTCTATAATCTTAGCACTTTGGGAGGCCAAGTCAGGGGGATCACTTGAGCCTAGGAATATGAAACCAGGCTAGAAAACATAGGGAGATTCTTTCTCTACAAAAAATTTAAAAAGCAAAAATTAGCAGGTTTTGGCGGTATGCACCTGTAGTCCCAGATACGCAGGAGCCTGAGGTGGGAGAATCGCCTGAGCCTGGTTGGTCGAGGCTGCAGTGAGCAGTGATTGTGCCACTGCACTTCAGCATGGGTGACAGAGAAAGACCCTGTCTCTAAATAAATAAAATAATATTTTTAAAGTTATTTTTAATTTAAAAAGGAATTCGGGTAATTAATTTGCCTGTCAAAATAGAAGTGTTATTATAGAAGCTCAAGAGAAAAAAAACTGTCTTAAGAAAATAGTAGGCCGGGCGCGGTGGCTCACGCCTATAATCTCAGCACTTTGGGAGGCCGAGGCGGGTGGATCACGAGGTCAAGAGATCGAGACCATCCTGGTCAACATGATGAAACCCCATCTCTACTAAAAATACAAAAATTAGCTGGGCATGGGGGCACGTGCCTGTAGTCCCAGCTACTCGGGAGGCTCAGGCAGGAGAATTGCTTGAACCCAGGAGGCGGAAGTTGCAGTGAGCCGAGATCGCGCCATTGCACTCCAGCCTGGGTAAGAAGAGCGAAACTCCGTCTCAAAAAAAAAAAAAAAAAAAAAAAAAAAAAAAAAAAAAAAAAAAAAAAAAAAAAAAAAAAAAAAGAAAAGAAAAAAGAAAATAGTAGCCAAAAATGTGCATTCACATACAAAAGGCACACAGCAGATATTTATAACAAATTTGATGTTTCTTATGGGTTCAGATTGGAATAAAAGTTAACCAAAAATATATTTCTTTCATGTTTGAAATATATTTCTTTCATGGCTCTTCAATTATGAATCAAAATATTATAGTACTTACACCTAGATATCATTTGAATCAACCTTCTCCCATATTAAAATGGGTGTTTTTAAAAACCATTGGATTTAACAAACTTGTTTTGTACATATTTAGCAAGCAACTTATTATTTGTACCTCTGGAAATGTCAAGTACACGAGAAGAAATATTCAAAAATTTGATTGTAAATTCTTAAATATTTTATGATATTTCAGAAACCAGTCAATTCTAGGTAAATCTTTCGATGAAATAATATTTCCTTCAAAATGAGCAATTTCTTAGAGATGAATACACATGGGAAACCTAGCTGTTATAATTAGCAGATAGTTGATGTTAAAATAATTAAATAAAGGTCATTTGCCATATTTCTGAACAAAAGCTGCCATCCCTGTTAAGTCTATTAGTTGGTAGAATAATTTGGTTTATAAATGTTTCTGTTCATGCTGAAAATCAGTTACTCTCATAATGGAATGCCCTGGTTGAACCTGATATACCCAAAATGTAACACCTAGTGCTATGGATGCACTTTAAACTGATACATTGTCACTTCAAATTACTTTGCATTGGCATCTGTGGTTATTTAGAATTACAAGTTAATTTGGATGACTTCCAGAACAAATAAACAAGTGCAAAACTGTCTCAATGCATTTATTGTGCTTGAATGATTGAAGGGCTTTTTGTGAGTGTGGCTTTAATGTTCCAGAATAATTTTATCTAACAGCAGGAGGTGGCTAGACTTCCAAACAAAGTGTTCTTTTATTACAAATTATGTGAAATCTACATGAAAAGAATATTTAGTTTTAATTACAATAATAATAAATGGAAAATGAATAAAGCATCTTATAAAATATCCTTGCATAACATGTCAATAACCATTACAGTAAACATAAATGGCATAAACATAAATGGCAATATTTATAGAAAAACAAAATAATGGAAAAATGAAGCATTTTGAACTGCTAGAAATAAAGTAATCATAGTTGAATGAACAGGAAACCAGAGATATTCAAAAATAATGAACAACAAAGAAGTAATTCTAAAACAATAATTTTATTTTGGAAGCTAAACAAACAATGTGTTGCCTCAGAGAATTTACAAATTCAGTGCCATCTAAGAAACCATAGAGATACGAATGTATCTATTATGTCTATGGCTATTTGCACTTCCTGAGTTTCCTAGTATTAATAGAGCAGTCATTCTTAGTTATATATCTCTATCTTAACATAATGCCTGCAGCCATGTGACATGGTGTTAACTTGCTCCTGGGGCACTTCTTTTCTTAATCTACGTATTCACTTAGAGAAATCTCATCAAATCTTATGATTTAATCTACATGCATAAATTTATATCTCCTCCCCTGATCGTCCAGCTAATATAAGACCTCTTAGATTCAAATATTGTGATGGTTGATTCTACATGTCAACGTGGCTAGGCTATGATATCCAGTTTATTTGGTCAAACACCAGTCTAAATGCTGTAACAGTGTTATTAATGGTGATTAACTTTTAAATAAGTAAAATTTGAGTAAAGGATATCACCCTCCTTCATGTGGACAGGTGTCATTAATTAGGTGAGAGCAAAGTTTTCCAAAGAAGCATTTCTGTCCAAAAACTGTAACCTAGAGTCTGTGCCTGAATTTCTAGGTTGCAGATTTCAAACTCAAGATTATAACATCAACTCACGAAGATGGCCGATTAGGAGCAGCTGAGGATTGCAGCTCCCAGTGAAAGTGTGGAGGGTGAGTGGATGCCACAGTCCCAGACGGATTTTTATTGCCCACAGACCAGGATATTCCCAGGGGGAGGAGCCCCAAGGGTCGCCAGCGCAGCTGGTTTGGCCGGCGCGACTATTTTCGCTGGCACGGCCGGTGCTGCTGTTTTCGCTGCCGCTGTTTGGAGAGGCACCCCGGCGCAGCGGTTCCCCATACAAAATACGTGGGTCCGGGTGCCATTTTAGCTGGCAATTGGAGCTCCGGGAAGGAAGAGCTGTCCTTTCATCTGATTAAAAAAGGGGACTGAAATAGGCAACCAGGCCAGGAGATTTCCCGGGCAAAAAAATGCCAGCACCCGTGGTTTCAGCTGGCGCAGTGGGTCACCGCACGGGAAATCACACAGATCCTGGCACCTTTTCAACAGGCGGCTGGAACACCTGGGAGACAGTCGACCATTCAACTAAAAAAGACGCTCTGAGGCAGGGAGCCAGGTGATCAGGCTCGGCTGGTCCCATCCCCACAAAAAAACAGCCATTGGAAACTCTCTGGATCGAGAGTTTCACAGCAAGCACAGCTGAACCCGGGAAGGTCCAGCTCTGTGGGGGAGGGGCGTCCACCATTACCGAGGCAGTCTGCCACTACGGAGGGAGTTTGCCCTTGCAGAGGCAGTTCTAACTACACCGGTATAAACTGGACTGCAGGGAAGTTCACACGGCAGCTGGGCGGAGCCCACACCAGATCAGCAAAGCCTCTGCAGGCAGTGACTAGGCTGCCTCATCGCTGGGTAAGGCAGCCCTGAGAAAAAGGCAGCAGCACAAGGGAAACTCATAAAACCCTAACTCCCCGGACAGAGCACCTGGGGGAAAAAAAAAGGGGTTTATGAGTTCTGCTGCAGCAGATTTAAATGTACCTGCCCAGCAACTCTGAATGAACAACGGAGCTCATAGCTCAGCACTTCAGCTCCTATAAAGAATACTCTGTCGCCTCAAGCAGCTCCCTGACCCCCGTATATCCAACGAGTCACCTCATAAAGGAGAGCTCAGACTGACATCTGGTGGGTAATCTTCTGGGACAAAGATAGCAGAAGAAGAAACTGGCAGCA
>PVKV010015289.1:0-54422 GCA_004027835.1 Alouatta palliata | reverse complement strand
TGCACCACCTCCCACCTGCACCACCTCCAACCCTCACCACCTCCAACCTGCACCACCTCCAGCCCGCACCACCTCCAATCTGCACTGCCTGCAACCTGCGCTGCCTCCCATCTGTACCACCTCCAAGCTGCACTACCTCCTGACATTCTTCACATTCAATCTTCCTCCCTCCACCTTTCCTGTTCAGCTTTGGTGTTTTGTACCTGTCAGTTGAGCAGCTGTTGTGGTTCGCAAATGAGCTCCAGTTTGTCCATTCCCTGATTTGTTTTCCGCACAGACCCCTCACACAGAAACGAGTCATACAATCTGCAATTCGGATTGTGTTGCCCCCTAATGCAAACAGGCAGTAACTTCCCCGTAGTCTGCAGAATGGATGGAAGGGAAGCTGTGGAAGGACCTTGCTCCACTCCAAGTGTGCCCCAGCCTGGGGACCATGTGCATCTGGAGCCTGGCCAGGCTCCTCTTACTGCCCTCGTCACTTACTGCCCAAAGCGAAGAATTTCGTGTCTTCTCTTGCATTCTGCATTCCCACAGAACCATGAGGTCCAAGGGCTGGAGTTGGTTTAATTTATTTCTGCATCTCTGACAGCATCTGACCATGGTGCTATGCTCAGAAGCCTGGTGGTGCTGCTGGAGCTGAGGAATGTGTGACCAGCGACGAGGGAAGGCTGGTGCTCCCTGTGTCCCTCTGTTTATAGTGAAAAGCTGTCCCCTCAGTATCAATGTCTCTGCCGACGAGGCCAGGGTTGTCCAGGACAAGAGAGTGGTCACTGCCCTATGTGCACAGAGCAAGCTCTGAGTGCTTACTGCATACCTCAGCTCTGCCGCCTCCTTGCAGACATGAGCCCGTTTCACTCCTGGCAGCCCTGACAGGTGGGCACCTTGACCTCACCTTTTCCAGGGGAGGTCATGACTCACCCAAGGCCACACAGTCAGGACCTGCTCTCCCAGGGTGCCCCGGGCTCCTGACTCTGTTCTATGCTGATAATAATGAGATGGGCACAGAGGACCACAAGCCCCCCAACCCTTCAGCTGTTTCAGCTATGACTTCCTGTCCTGGGAAGTGAGAGTAGGAGGGGTCAGAGGTGGCACCTGGGGTCCCAATAAGCATGACCCAGGTGCTCCAGGTTCTGGCTGCAAGAAGCTCCTGGGTCTCTGGTGGAAGAGGGGAGGGAATGGGCTAATGCGCCTCCCTCCTCACCTCACCCAGTCAGTCCAGTCTGACAGCTGGTGGGGGTGCCTGCACTTGGGGTCACCCCGTCAGCCCAGTCTGACAGCTGGTGGGGGTGCCTGCACTTGGGGGTCACCCCATCAGCCCAGTCTGACAGCTGGTGGGGGTGCCTGCACTTGGGGGTCACTCCGTCAGTCCAGTCTGACAGCTGGTGGGGGTGCCTGCACTTGGGGTCACCCCATCAGCCCAGTCTGACAGCTGGTGGGGGTGCCTGCACTTGGGGTCACTCCGTCAGTCCAGTCTGACAGCTGGTGGGGGTGCCTGCACTTGGGGTCACCCCATCAGCCCAGTCTGACAGCTGGTGGGGGTGCCTGCACTTGGGGTCACTCCATCAGTCCAGTCTGACAGCTGGTGGGGGTGCCTGCACTTGGGGTCACCGTGCTGGGGAAGAGGCTCTGCCCCTGGCAGGCTGGGGCTCGGGGTCTGTAGCAGCCAGTTAGGCGAGACTCCTCACCTCTGCAGTGCGCTGGGACTCCAGCTCCTCCGATTTTTCTAATTTCTTGAAACCAATGTTTCATTTTTAAATTTTATATCTTTATTTTTTAATTTATATGTACATTTATATACTTATTTATTTTTAAAAATCTGTATATATTTATGTATATATTTTTAATTTATATAGATATATTTTCAAATTTACACATATATATTATATATTTGAGACGGTCTTACTCTGTCAGCCAGACTAGAGTGCAGTGGGGCAGTCATAACTCACTGAAGCCTCAAACTCCTGGGCTCAAGCAATCCTCCTGCCTCGGCCTCCCAAAGTGCTAGGATTACAGTTATGAGCCACTGAGCCCAGCCTTTATTTTTGATTATAAAGATATTTAAGGTTTTAAAATATTCTCTGAGTACAGTTTTTGCAGAGTTTCATAGATTTGGTGTGAGATTTTCTTATTTTGTTTTCTGGGTAATTTGATTCCTCTTCTGATTTTCCCCTTTGGCCCAAGGCATAGGTAGAAATATGATTCTTATTCTTCAAAAGTTAGAATTCTTTGGCCCCTTCTAATAAGTATTTTTAATTTGATTGCAGATAAGGAAAGACCCTTGTTTTAAAAGTCATTATTTCTTGTAATTTATTAAGATTTCGGTTTGACCTAGTCATGAGCCATTTGTGAAACATTCCATGAACAAACAAAATAACCTCAGTATATTATTTGTTCAAAGGATCCAAGGTTTCTATAAAAATATTTATTAAATAAGTTTGTTGACTGGTTTCTTTTTATTATCTGTGTCTTTTCTTATATTTTTGCTGCCATATTTTTCCAGTTCTGTAAAAATACTCTCCTGGCATCTCTAACAGCTTTATGTATTTAACTCAATTTTTGCTGCATAGAATTTTATGGCTGTTATATCACATGCATGAATTTACCTATTATTATTGTCTAACTCTTTATCCTGTTTAGAACTTTCACCCTTAATTTTTTGTCGGTTATCGATAGTTCCTCTCACTTTTGCTACAAATTTGGCTGCTATCTCTCCTCTCTAACATTGCTATTTTTAGCAGTCCATTATTATTTTACGTATGTTTCTTGTGCCTCGTTATATAGCTGTCTTATATTTTATCCTAACTTCATAGTATCTGTCTTTTACTGGAGAATTTAATACATTTATATTTTGTGTAATGACTTTACATCTTACTCTCTATGTATTATTATTATTATTATTTTCTTTTTTGTTGTTTTTGCTGCCCAGGCTGGAGTGCAATGGCATGATCTTAGCTCACTACAACCTTTGCCTCCCAGGTTTAGATGATTCTCCTGCCTCAGCCAGCTGAGTAGCTGGGACTACAGGCATGTGTCATCATGCCCAGCTAATTTTTGTATTTTTAGTAGAGACAAGGTTTGGCCATGTTGGCCAGGCTGGTCTTGAACTCCTGAGCTCAAGGAGCACTTTGGGAGGCTGAGATGATCCTCTTGCCTTGGCCTCCCAAAGTGCCGGGATTACAGGTGTGAACCACTGAGCCTGGCCAATCTTACTCTCTATGTATTATTAATAATACATTGGGATACTTTACAGTATCCCAATGTAAAACTATTGCTGTAAGCAACTAATAGATGAAAATCATAAGTATAATAATGGACAGAGGAAGGCAGACATGTAAGAATACCCACCATATGATTTCTCTTAGTTAAATTCAAGAACAGACAAAATTAATCTTCAGCATTAAAAGTTATGATAGTGACTAATTTTAGAGACAAAAAAAGGGAAGATTAGAGGAATTCTGGATGATGGTATTAATTTTTCCTTGTCTGCATGGTAGTTTACATGGAGTGCTTAGTTTTTAAAAATTTATTGAGCTCTGTATTTTGGTTTTATCCAATTTTCTGTTAAAATATTATATTTAAATATATTATTTTCCTGATCTATGAACACGATCATATTGTCTGCAAAGAGTGGTCATTTGGATTATTTTCTGAGTCCTATTTTTGCTATCCCTGGGCCTTTAATTTACACTTTAGTTAGGTTTTAACTTAGTGCACGTGGAAGCTCCAACACCACGTTGCGTTTAAGTGGCAATGGAAGGTGTGGCATCCTTGACTTGTTTTCAATTTTAAGGAAAATACTTTTAATATTTCAGAGTAGAAGTTTTGGGAACCTCCTATTCCTAGTTTGCCAAGAGTTGTTTTAAAAAATGAATGTTGACTTTCCCCAGATACTTTTACTGCAGCTATTTAGATGACCATATGTATTCCCTTTCTCATTCTGTTCATAATTTAGGGTACAAAAATTGATTTTTAAGTATTTCACAACCTTGCATTTCTGACGTAAACACAAGTTGGTTGTCGTAAATGATATTTGTCTGTATGTATGTGTGCCTGTGAACACACATACACATACATACAGTGAGACTTTTGTTTTAAGAGGTTTTTTCACTTCTTTTTCTCTTTTTTGAGACAGGGTCTTATTCTGTCACCCAGGCTGGAATGCAGTGTTTCGGTCACAGCTCATTGCAGCCTCAACCTCCCAGGCTCAAGTGTTCCTCCCTCCTCAGTCTGCCAAATAGCTGAGACCACAGATGTGTGCCACCATGCCCAGCTATTTTTTTTTTTCTTTTTACAGAGAGAGAGACAGGGTCTCCCTATATTGCCTAGGCTGATCTCAAGCTTCTAGGCTCACATGATCCTTTCATATCAGCCTCCCAAAGCATAAGATATTTTTTTTGTTTGTTTGAAAAATTTTCTATCTATATTCACAAGAAAGGAGGGACTGCGGTTCTATAATGTCTTTGTCAGATTCAGAAATCAAGATAATGCTGGCCTTATAAAATGAATTCATTAGTGTTCTATTTCTAATCTCACGGTCATGTTTCTTTCTTAAAAGTTTGGGAAACTCACTGGCAGAGTTTTCTGGGTCCAGAATTAATGCACATGCTAAATTTGTAATTTTGAATTCAGTGTCTTTGATTTCTGTGTAATCACTCAGCTTTTTAATGTCATCTTATGTTGTCTTTGTTAAGGTTGCATTGCTGTAGAAATATTTGTCCTTTGCATCTAAATTTTCAGTTGATGTGATGTTGTTCACAACATCCTCTCACCACTGTTTTAATGTCTGTAGATTCTGTGTGGTGTCCTCTTTTATTCCTGACATTGATCACTGATGCTCTTTTCTTTCTGCTTAATCCACCTCATGTGTTTATCACTCTCATTAACCTTTACAAAGAACAAATTCTAACTTGGTTGATTTTCTACATTGGGTGTTTATTTCTTGTATCATTAATTTATGCTCAACATTATTTTTTCCTTTCTACAATCTTTGGGTTACATTTACCCTTTTACTAATTTCTTGAGATGGAATGTCATTGAAAGAGACAGCTGTCTTTCATAAGAAGATATGAGTTTTTTCTGTTGCTGCTTTTAGATTTTCCATAAAAGTTTGGTTTTCATAATCTTAACTGACATGCCCAACTATCATTTTTTGGTAATAAATATCTTACTTGAGGTTTCATCAGTTTTGGAAAACTCTCACCTATTTTTTTTTCCAAACATCTCTTCCAGCTCATTCCCTGACTCCTGCACTCAAGGACTCCACTCTTATATACGTTAAGCTTTATTACTATGTTCTCTATGTCTTTTCTATTTTTTCAGCATTTTAAAATTATTTTGTCTCTTCATGCTTATGTGTAGATATTTTCTTTTGATCTATATTCCAGTTTACTAATTCTCTCTACAGCTACATCTAATCTGTTAAACTGAGTCATTGAATTCTTAATTACAGTTATTTTATTTTTTAATTTTTGGAACATATTAATCATACTTACTTTGAAGTACATGTCTGATGGATTCTGTGGATCTGCTTCTAATGGCTACTATTTTTCCTTGTTTTTTGCCATTTTCCTGTGTGACTGCTTACTTTTCATTACATACCAAATACTATATATCTTAAAATATGTGGATAATTTTAGGCTCTGGTTGATGTCTGAGGGAATTTACTCTTGCTTCTAGTCAGCAGCCAGACAAGCAATCTCTGACCACACTAATTCAATCAGAAATTGAAAAGATTTGCATCTGGGAGATAGTGTGAGACCTTGTGAAAGCTAGTCTACTTTTAGTTTACTGCTACTTCTAGGATGTTGCTCTTCAAACGCTCTTCTATTAGGTACCAATTTTGTCCTTCTAGTAGGTGCCAATTTAAACCTTTGAATGCTGGTTACTTTTCAGCATCTCAGTGGCAACTTTAGTGGTTGCCAATTTTCTCAAAGGAAAAAGCCCCAAAACGTTTTATTCTTACCTATCTTGGTTTCACCTACATTTCTATCTCAGTCTTCTATCCTTGATATCCTAGTCACTGTCTAATTATTTTAAACAATGTAAAAATGTTTTTAAATATTTCATATTTCAGCAAGAGGATTTGTGTAAAGTAGTTTTTCTTTTCCATTGCCAGGAAGAGAATTCCTGTTGTATCATTTTCCATTCTTTCTTTTTGAACTCTCTGTGTCATTTTGTTTTAGATATATCTCATGTATAAAGCATCAAAAAACATGTAGTTGTTTGTTTGTTTGACCATTCTGGGAGCCACCTCCTCTGAATAGGCTAATATACTACAATTATCTTTGTTGGGCTTTTTGATATTTTTAAACTTATAACTCATGTATTTTCTTGTATTTTGTGTTGACCATTTTCTTACCTCTTTTCTTACTAATTTTTGTACAAATCATTGAGTTTTTTCTTCCATTTTTTTATTCTATTTGTATATTACACATTTATTTCTATTTCTCCAGTAACTAATCTTACATTTTTAATATACATGTTAAATGCATTCTTTGTATTGATGTCTGGAGTGAGTCAGAATCTCCATTCTTCAATAAACTCCGAACGTTAACATGCTCTTCCCCTTAGACCAACACCCACATATTAACATCCTTCAGCATCTTAGAACCAGCTTTTATTTAAGAATATAAATATTGTATTACATTCTGTATCAAAAGACATGAGTCTTAAAATATATTGTACTTTCTTGGTTTTCACCGTGATTTCTTTCATCTATCTTCCTTGAAAACATTTACTTTTCTGGAATACACTAGGTACAGCTGTCTCATTGTTTATTTGATAAAGGGGATGGGCCAGAATCTTGTCTTGTGATGCCTATGCCACCCATCTGGGGACATACCTCTCTCTGCCCCTAGTTCCTACAAAGCATCACTCTTTAAACCTGTAGACAGACACCTTCCTATATGCTATGCGAAAACTGAGGAGGAACTGGCTGATCTAGACTGGTCCAAAAGTAGCTCCTGAGAACATCACCTGGTGGATGCCCCAAGTCTCTTTCTGTGTCCTGCACCTGCTCATACAGCCCATCCATGCCCAGCCCTTAGCAATATTCTGTATATATTTGGGGCTTTGTACTGTATTGTTTACTCCACAGATTGTTTTTTTTTTCCTTTCTGAAGAATTCTTTAAAATACCTTCTTGCTGATGACATCCTTTCTTGATTTTCCAAATTACTGTGAATTTATTACACTCTGAAACTATCTTTTACATTATTTACTGGGATCTGGTATAAGAGAGAGAAAAGAAAATGCATGTATTCAGCCACCTGGATACAATACAGCTTTAATTGGTATAATGACATAATCAATGACACTTATGTCAGCCAGTGTCAGCCAAGAATTTTTATTTTTAAAATGATTTTTTTATTACCTTTTAAATTAATTAAAGCTGTCCTTTGCTATCTGGTCTCTATCCTAGCCCTATCAGAAGTGAGCCAGTCGTCACTTTGAACTGTTTACTAATAATCCCAGAGCTTGTTTTTTGCAACCCAAAAGTAGCATATTCCCATGGGGTTCCATCTTCAAACTAACTCTGCTGCTAACAGGCTTGAAACTCTTGCCTCATTAAAGAGTTTCTAATGAGCTAATCAAACATGGATAGAGTTTGGCCAAAGAAAGGCCCTTGGAGAATCTGGATTGTGAGATGGAAAGAAGAGGGAAGTAAACTCCGGAGACCTCAGCCTAGACAACATGAAGACTAATGAACTGGGTCTGGCTGGCAGCCAGCTCAGTGAGCACATGCAGTCAGACAGCAGATCGTAATGAGCCTGGGCTTTTGGCCTCCAGTGAGCTTGCTTGGCCAGCTGCATCTTCTAAGGGATTCAAGTTGCAGACCACCTGCAAAGTTGCAGAACATCTGCAAAGGCAGGCCTCGCCATCCATGGTCCCAGACAAGCAACCCATCCCCACGCAAGGCTCCTCCTTTGTCTAAACCATCAAATCACTGGGGTCCATATAGCACAATATCTCATGGGACTAGAATCAGAGAACCTGGAAATACTCAAAAGTTCACTTAGTCCAATCCCATCATAAAACGAAGCCCAGACCAACTACAATTTTACAAGTTGTATGCGTTTTACAAGCCACATACATTCCACTGTCAATCATAAAGAGAAAAGCTGCAAACAATGACAAAAATTTGAAAAAGAACAATGAGGAGGGATATTTTTTTCAACCAGATGTTAACATGTATTATGAGAGTAATGGTTTCTGGTGCTGTTGGCTGCCTTCAAAGTCAGCCATTTCCTCTGTTATCAGGTGATTATCGAAGTCAGCCATTTCCTCTGTTATCAGGTGATTATCATTGCCACCCTTCCATGACAGACACCAGACATGCAGATGCCAGCACTCGTCCCCCTTGCAGCTGGAAAGAAAAAGAAAGAAAGAGTGAAAACAATAACACAAGTTTTAACATATGTAGGATAACTTCATTCATGTTAGAAATATTCAATACATACCCATGTGAAAATCAATGTATATAAATGCAAAGGCAAAGAACTGGGTGATGTAAGTCCCATCTATTTATATCACTTACATCTAACAAGGGTAATGGGGAAGGAGAAGGAAGATTGGAAAGTAAGAAGGGACTTCAGAATCTCATTTCTTATTCTTATATATTTATAGACTTCTTTCCACGTGACTGTGTTCCCAAGAAATAAGATAGCTGAATCAATAAACTTATTGTTTTTAAAAATATGAACTACACAGAAGGCTATAGATATTATGACAATTTCCCATAAATACTCAAGCTCATTTTTCATTTTTACTTAACTGTTCTAAACACTGTTGCATATTCTTTTAGATTTTATATTTCTGTGGGCCTATCTCTGTGTCTATCTGTTATTTTCTTCCTCTCTTTCTCTGATAGCTTCAGTTTTCCTCTATATGGGTGGACTGCAGTTTATATGTTTTATTTAGCCAATATCCTATTGAAAGTTTTTTGTTTTTTTGGTTTTTTTTTTTTGAGACAGGGCCTCACTCTGTCACCCAAGGTGGAGTGCAGTGGTGTGATCTCAGCTTACTGCAACCTCCGCCTCCCGGGTTCAAGCGATTTTCCTGCCTCAGCCTCCCGAGTAGCTGGGATTACAGGCACACACCACTAAGCCCAGCTAATTTTTGTATTTTTAGTAGAGATGGGGTTTCACCATGTTGGCCAAGCTGGTTTCGAACTCGTGACCTAAGGTGAGCTGCCTGCCTTAGTCTCACAAAGTGCTGGGATTCCAAGTGTGAGCATCTGTGCCTGGGCCCTGTTGAAAGATTTATAAGTTGTTTCTTGTATATCTATGGTTTCCTAAGGCACTGCAGCAAGAGTCTGTCTGTACAGGAACAATGATTTTTGGGGGAGAGATTCACAAAAATAGATGAAAAGTGTCAGAAGATAGGTTCCTTTCACATGGACTAATAAATTCTCCTCCAACCATGAAATGCTAATTAACACTACAAAGTGCTGAGTTGGCCTATTTCCCTACAACCTGTGATGATTAAATTTAATTAGTGTTTTTGAATTTCAGCTGCTCTGACAGGCCTGAAGAAAAAAACGGTACTTCAATGTTGTTTCTCCAACCACATTCACTTAATTTTGTCATGTCAGACATATTTTCTTACATTTATTGGTTGCTGGTCATTCTTTTTTTGAAGTTTTAATTCATATTCAGTGTTTATCTTGGAATATAGGAGCTGTTAGAAAGTTTACCTCTCATGAATTCATATTTAAAAACTGCTAGAAATAGAAATTTGACCAAATGAGACTTGACTTGGGATAAAACATCAATTTAAGGAAAATAAATGTTCAAGAAACACAGTAATGAATAACGAAACCAGAGACAGGACTTCCAAATGGCAGCATGAGGGTTTCTATAAATCTGATTCTCCAGGCCAGGTGCAGTGGCTCATGCCTGCAATCCCAGCACTTTGGGAGGCTGAGGCGGGCAGATCACTTGAGGTCAGGAGTCTGAGACCAGACTGTCCAACATGGCGAAACCCTTATCTTTACAAAATACACAAAAAATTATCTGGGCATGGTGACAAACGCTTGTAATCCCAGCTACTTGGGAGGCTGAGGCAGGAGAATCACTTGAACCCGGGGTATAGAGGTTGCAGTGAGCCAAGACTGCACCACTACACTCCAGCCTGGGGGACACAGAGAGACTCAGTCTCAAAAAAAAAAAAGATCCTCTTTTAAAGTAACAAAAATACTGGCAAAATTATCAATAATCAAAGTCAACTTTTTGAAAATTCCACAAGTTCGCTGAAGCTTATGACATTCTGAAGGGTGTTTACTAAAAAGAGAATGACTGGAACTTGGTTTGAATAACAAGGGCTATGGCATTTTAACTTGATGCCTCTCAGCTCATCTTTCCCACCACTGTGCTGTGGCAGCCTTGAAAACCAGCAGCCTTGCAGCCACCACAAGGGGAAGGCTGGTTCTGAAACTTCCCAAGAAGCCTGAACCCTACAGCATGGTCACTGTGATCTGCAGTTCCCCAAGAAAGCCATGCTCATGTCATGGCTATTGGATCTGCCCCAGAGAGCTCAGTGGTATTGCTGAAGAGTCAGCAGCAATGTTTACCTTTGCAGTTGCCTAATGCTGCAATATCATTATTTCTGGGGCAAGTAAGGACACAAAATAAAATTTTAAAAGAAAGACACGGGGAGGAAGATATCCAGAGGCTTTGAAAAGCTTCTATGTATTCCTGGGGATCCAGAAGTCTGCTTACAAGCCCATGTCTGCACACATGCCCAGGAGAGACTGAAGGAGCCCAGTCACTCACCTCCGGCTGACTTTAAGGCCCTATACAAGCAGAAAGTAAAGGCTAAGACAGATTTGAAGGAGTGACCCCAAACACACACAGATATCCTTAGGACGGGGTGGAAGCCTTACTTGCTGATGGCATTTAAGGAAATCTAAATGAACGCTGACTGACAAATAAGTCAAGGCGAGTCAAGGGTGACGCTGAGAAAGCCAGGCTTAAAAATAAAAACCAGAAGTTAAACAATACCCAGAGGCTTCAGTGGCCATAGCCGTAGAGAAAACAGACTCTACAGAATAATGTGAGGAAGGTCATTACACAAACAGCAACAAAACCACCTGCAATAATCCAAGGGTGGGCTGATTCCAGGGTTGTCGCATTATTTTATCCAGAATGTCCATGTATTACAGAAAAATAGTGAGACACAAAGAAGCAAGATAGTATGTCTCACACAGAAAAATAAAGCAGTCAGTTAAAACTGTTTTTAATGGGACCTTGTTAGTGTTTTGTCTAAAACTTATTAGACAAACACATGAATTCAGCCATTGCAAACATGTTCAAAGAACCGAGGAAAATCATGCTTAAAGAATCCAAGGAAAGTGTGGCAGTTATGCCTTATCGAATAGAAAATACCAATACAGAGATAGAAATTACACATCATATTATTATAATATATATAATATGTATTATATATAAAGATATATATATGTATATGTATATCCCCAAACAGAAATTTTGGGGACAAAAAGTACAATAACTGAAATAAAAGAATTTACCAGAAGTGCTCAACTGTAGAAAAAAGAATCAGCAGACTTGAAGATCGGTCAATAGAGATTATTCAGATTAAGAAACAGAAAGACAAGAGAATAATTAAAAGTAATCAGAGCTCAGAGACTTATGGGACACCATCAAGTGTACCAACCCATACATACTAGGAGTCCCAGAAGGAGAGGAATAAATTAAGCATAAAAAGGATTTGAAGAAATAATGGCAGAAAACATCCCAAACTTGATGAAAAACATTAATCTATAAATAGAAGAAGCTTAATGAATTTCACTTACAATAAATCCAAAGGGATTCACTCCTAAACATATCATAGTCAAACTTTCCAAAGCCCAAGACAATAAGAGAAAGCAGCAAGGCAAAAACGACTCCTCACATATCTAACACTCAACACATTAATGCCTAACATCATCAGAAATAATGAAGCCAGAAAGCAGTGGACTAACATATTCAAAGTGCTAAAAGAAAAATTATATAACACTGGAATAATATAAGAAACACTGGGGTAACATTAAAAATGGCATCTGACTTTTCCTTGTACACAATGGAGGCTAGAAAACAATGGAACAACATTTTTAAGGTATTGAAAAGAAAAGAGTGTCAGTGTAGAATTCTATGTCCAGCAAAAATATTCTTCAGAATGCATGCTAATTGAAGACACTATCAGGCACAGAGAAGCTGAGATCATTTGTAAACTTCAGACCTGCACTAAGAGAAATTCTAAAAGAAGATCTCCCAGCAAAAGAAAATGATATTAATTGGAGCCCTGAATCTTCAATGAGTAATAGAGGACATGAAAATGTAAGAGTGAACATATGAGCAAAGATAAAAGAATTTTTTAGAAAGCATAAGACAAAAAAAGCAAAAAGTTCAGGAGGGGAGTAAATGGAATTGTGGAAATGTAACATTTCCCAATAGTTCATCTCATAGTATAATATTAATTGAAGATAGACTGTAATATGTTAAAGGTGCATGTTTCAACTTCTAGAATAACCCCTGAAACTAACTGTATTAATTTCCTATTGTTGCTGTAACAAATTCTATTATCTTACAATTCTAGATGTCATGAAGTCCAACATGGGTCTTATGGAGCTAAAATCAAAGAGTGAAAAGAACTGCACTTCATCTGAAGTCAGTTGAGAAGAGTCTGCATTTTCCAGCATCGAGAGGCTGCCCACGTACCCTGGCTCTCGGCTGCACCACGCTGACTTGGGTTTCCACCATTACATCTCCTTCTGTGACTCTGGGCTCCCTCTTCCATGTTTTAAGGACGCTGTGATCACACTGAACCCACCAAAATAATGACAGGTTATCTTCCTGACTGAATATCCTTGTCTTGATCACATCTGCAAAGTCTTTTTGCCATGTAGGGTAACATTAGCAGATTCTGGAGATTAAAATGTGGACATCATTAGGGGTTTATCATTCTGTCCACCACACTAACACAAGAAATGTAGCTAAAATATCAATATGGAAAAAGAAGCAGAACATTTAAGAAATGCATAACTCATCCAAAAGAGGACAGTAAAAAAAGAAACAGTGAACAAAGGAAACAGACATGAAAATGGGAAATTAAACATGTCATTTATTGCATTAAGAGTAAAGGAGTAAGTACTCTAAATGGAAGAGTTAACTTTATTTTTAAAATGCATTTTAAAATATGTAACTTTGCTTTAAAGAGACATGTTGTTTTGAAACAATGAAATTGAGTGCTGTTGACTCAGCTTCACTGTGCTGAACTCAGAGAGGCCTGTCTCATTTCCTTAGTGGTTTCCTGAGCTCTGATAGATAGGAACCAGCATCTTTCTCCTCAAATATCCATTGCAAAGGCTGAAGAGTATTAAATTAGCATTTTCCCTTTCCCAGGAAGAATGGGGGATGTAGGCCAAGCAAAATAGAAGAATTTTCCAAAAATGCTTGACTGTGAAATTCTCAGTCCAACACAGGTTGAGCAGTCAAAATAATTTTCATCCTATAATTAGCCAATAGATTCAACAACTTACTATTTTTAAAGTAGAGACAGTGCCTCGCTCCATGACCTAGGCCGCAGCGGTGCAATCACTGCTCACTGCCACCTTCAACTCCTGGGCTCAAGCAATCCTCTTGCGTCAGCCTCCTGGGTAGCTGGGACTACTGGTGTGTAACACCAGACCCAATGAAAATTCAAAAACTTTGATAAGAAGTCCAGATATTTTCAGAATTCACCTAATCAAAACCAAAACAAACACAATAGAAAAACCTAAAAAGCCACATATCTATTGAATAAATGAAATTTGTAAACAAAACCTTCTGGCCAAGAAAATGCCTGGACCATGTAGTTTCATTGAAATTGCTAATAAAAATTTAATGAGAAATAACACCAATCTTACAGAATCTCTTTAGGAAAATAAACGAGGTGCTGTTTTCCAACTTGTAGTTGAAGCTAGTAAAAACTCTGCTATAAAAATAAAAAGAAGACACAACAGGGGAAGGAGACTTCAGACTAAGCCTTCGTTAGCACAGGCATATACATTAGAGTCTCTAACAATATCAGCAGACAAGTCCAGCAATACAAAACAGAGCATCTCATCACGACCAGGTAGGGTTTCTTCCATGAATTCACAATTCGAATACCTTCAAAAGCAATCATTGTGATTACCATATCAACAGAATAAAAGAGAAACACCATATGATCATCTCAACAAATTAAGAAGAAAAAAGACCTTTGACAAAAATTCGGCATCCATTCAAAGTTATATTTCAGAAAGCAGGAACAGAAGAAATGAAGAAAACTGTCTCAAACCAGAAAAACAGCATTGACGGAAACTTAAAGCTGACATCATGCATGATGTTGAGAAACTGAATGTTTTCCCTCTAAGATCAGGAATAAGGCCAAGATATCAGCTTTTACTGCTCTTATTTCCCATTGTGCTGAAGGTTTCAGCAAATGCATAAGGCAAGAGAAAAAAACACATAGAGATTGGACAAAAAAAGAATTTAAATGTTGTTTATTCACAAATAACACAATTTTCTACATATAAAATACTCAAGAATCTGTAATTCAACTATTAAATCTAGTAAGTAAATTTGGTAAGGCCACAGGACATAATTGATTATACAAAAATGAACTTTTTCTGTAAAATAGCAACAAACAAATAGAAAAAATAAAAAATTTTAAATGTATTTCTATTATTGTCAATGAAATAATGAGGAATAAATCTAATAAAAGATGTGGAAGATGCCTGCACTGAGAACTGCAAAACTTGGGTAGGAGAAATTAAAGAAGTCCTACATAGTGAAATGTACAATGTCTATATTATTTAAATGTGAATTACCCATAGTGATCCCAGATGGAATCATGAAGATATAAAAATTAATAGAGTAATTGAATTATTAATAAGTAGATAAACAATTGTCAGTTGTATGAACAATAAGAGTAAGGACACATACTTTAAGATTTATGTAGAATTTTCAAAAGTTGAGAAAGATAAAATGAAATTGAACTATTTTAAAGTTCCAACGTTATCTTAGTGGTTATAATCATTCTCAATAGATTGTAATAAGAGAAAAATGCATGTTGTCTTTTGTAGGATAGCCAGAAAATAATAAAGAATACATAAAAACTTAATAAAGGAAAAATTGAAATACCAAAAAAAAAGTTAATTCAATTGAAAGTAGATAATAGTTAAAAGTAGGAGTATAAAAGAGGGGCAAATTTTTAAAAAATAGGCAAAAGATGTCAACAAAATTATGTTAGCATTTACGTTAAATTATTTAAATATTCTGTTTAAAAGGCTGAGATTATCAGGTTGGCTAAGATACACTTTAAATATAAGAACACAGAGAAGATGGAAGCAGAAGTGAAAGTTAATACTTTGTGTCATAAAGTTAACCAAAAGAAATCTTGTACAGCTATACCAATATCAGATGATTCTACCCTAAAGCGAGAAGCCATTCAATAAATAAACAGAAATGCTACCATGACAGAGGCAGGTTTGTATGCTGTGCCACGTAGGCAGGTTGTCTTACAACCCTTTTTGAGCTCAGAATCTCTTGGCAGTAATGGAAACTCACCTGATGCAGTATCCACCTGAACCACTCAGCATCGTCCTTGTGGTTGATGGGAATAGGCAAGGGGAAATGAGGCAAGCATGAAGTTTATGCTTTCTTCCATGTCAGGAGTAGTAAACTCATTGTCTCTAATACAGGAGACTCGTGCCTTCTGTCGACCTCCATGAAAGTGTGGCAGACTAAATTGGTGGCCCATAATTAGCTAAAATCTCAAATTCTTCACAATTCCTGACATACATGGATGGCCAATAAACCCATGAAAACATGCTCAACATTGTTAGTTATTAGAGAAATGGAAATTAAAAGCACAGTAAAATACCTGGCACATTCACTTGAATAGCTGAAGAATGGCATTACTAAATCTAGGTTAGAATGCAAAGCAACTAAAACCCCCATATATTGTTGGTGAGGATGTAAAATGGTACAGCCCATGAAAAGTTGTTTGTAAGTTTTATATAGCTCAAAATGCAATGTCTAGGTAACCCAGAAATTGCATGCATTATTTATTTATCCAACAGAAATAAAGCTCTGTACACACAGATCCATACACAAATATTCATTACAGCTTTATTCATAATAGCCAAAATATAGAAACAGCTCAAATGCCAATCGACAGGCAAGTAGATTAAAATGTATGGTTTATCCATATACTGGGGCTACTATTCAACAACAAAAAAAGAAGAAATTGTGCACCCAACAATATGGATGAATCTCAAAAACATGTTGAGCAAATGAAGCCATACATATGATTCTACTTACATAAAGTTCTAGAAAAGGCAAACATAATCTATAGTGACCAAAAGCAGATCAATAATTCCCTGAGACAGTGGGTAGAGGTAATTTGCTGCAAATGGACATAAATGAACTTTTTGGGAATGACTGAATGTTCTATCTGGATTGTCGTAGTATTACACAATTGTATACATTCAACAAAATTCATAAAACTTTACACTTAAAATGGAGTATTTTAATATACTATAGCTCATAATGTTATATCAAAAGGAACATTCCAATAAGAAAAATCTGCAGCAATTCAATACTTGCTAAAATATTAAAAGTTATTCCACCACACAGACACACACACACACACACACAAAAGCATTCAAGTTAATATATTCTTATTTCCATTGTTTCAAGATAATTTGTTGAAGAGGCTGTCTTTCCCCATCAAACTACCTTAGTGCTTTTATCAAAAATCAATTAACCGTTTATATGTGGTTAATTTCTGAAACATGGTATATTCCATTCCACTGGGCTACATATCTGTCATCATGCCAATCTTATACTAAATTTACTGTAACTTTATAGTAGGTCTTGAAATCAGGTAGCAGATTTCCTCCAATGCTGGTTTTTTTTTAATGGTTTGAACTCTTCAAGGTCCTTTCCTTTCTATACAAATCTAGAGTCAGATTTTCAATTTGTAAAGCCTGCTAGTACTTTTATTGTGAGTGCATTAATCTATAGATTCATTTGGGAAGAATTAATATCTTAACAATATTGAAATTTTTAATCCATGAACATGGTATATCTATTTTATTTTAGGTCTTTGTCATTTTCTTTCAGCAATTTGTTTTAGGTTTTGGTGTTTCTCTTATCAATATTTTGCAGTACTCAGGCTGAGGACTGACAAAGCAGTAGGGTCTTCTGGCCCAACAACTGGTGTGAGACCCAAAGTCATATGTACATGTGTGGGTAAAATGGCTGAAAAGGGAGACTAATTTTTCTGGGACCGCTTGACACAGAAATCCAGTGCACTGTGGCTTCAAACCTGTTGGTAAAGTCCAAGTGGGGATTTACAGTTAGAGTAAACTGGACATACTAAATGAGAATCCGTAGAATTGCCAGAGCTCATAGAGGTTATTAATTTGAAACAATGTAGAACACCAGGTAGACAAAAAGAGATTGCTGCTTTAATTAACAATAGAAGCTAGAATAGTTATAAAGAGATTGTTCAATAGCTTTGTGTGGCCTGTGAAAAGGTAGATGGATCATGGACACTGTCAGCAGATAATTCAAGCCTTAAATAAAGCGGTGCAACTAATAGCTTCAGCAGTTCTTGATATGGTTTTAATAATGCAAAAAAATACCCAAAGCAAAGGGAGATTGTACTCAGTGACTGGTCTTGTGGGTGCTTTGTTCTCAATCTCAGAAAAGAGCCAACTGCATTATCTTTCTTGTAGAAAGGATCTCAATTTACATTTACTGTACTGCTACAGGGTTTGAATTTACCAGATTGCTGTTATAATTTAGTTAGAAGAGATTTCAAATTGATACAGGTCTTGAGCGTAATAAAACATAAAAAGTGGATGTCACTATAATATCAGAAACTGAAAAGCAAGCTGGAACTGACCTGAAGAGGATGCTGACACACGTGACTGACAGAGGCTGGTTGATAAATCCAGCAACAGCACAAGGGCCTGTCCAAAGGGTGAATTTTTAGGAATAACATGGGCAGAAACCACCCTTGACACTCCACGGGCAACTAAAAATTCATGGGTGTCATTGCCTACACCTGGAACTAAGGAATACACACAGTGCGCGATTGGGGCATTTGGATTTTGAAGGATGTGTATTCCACAGCTGGGAATATTGGTAGCTCCTATCCATGAGATTACCGGAAGGAGGCCATTTGAACAGTGACCTGAACAGAAAGCAGTAGCTTTATCGATGTTGTTGAGCCCTAATGAGACACACTCCGATATAATTCCGGAATTATCTGCAACTCACACCGCACGCAGACTGGAGCTCCTGGCTAAAGCCTATGAGTGCCACCCAGTGGCAAACGTTGAGATTTTGAACCAGAATATTTCTAGATGCACCAATATGACATAGACCCTTTGAGAGATAATAACCAGCTTGCTATTGGGCATTCATTGACACTGCCTCTGTGATTGAATGACAGGAAACAGTCATGAAACCTGACATGCCCATAATGTCTTGGATGATGTCAGAGGAACACGCTCATAAGGAGAGCAATTCCCAGAAGAGTTCCAGAATAAAATGGAAATGGTTATCACGGGAGCATGCTACAAGGGGATGCCTGGAAAGTGTTCACTGTATTCACAAAACAGCAGCCTCTTTTCCTCCATGGCTGATTTTAGGACCACCCGAGGGACGGCTGGATCCCACTGCCAGACGGGAGGTGTCCTATGAGCAGCTCTGGATTGACCAAGGATAAGCTGTTTGGTTTAGGGACAGTGATTCCAAGGAGGATGGGTGGCATCCTGTTTGGGAGGCTGCCAAGCTATGACCAACTGATGAAAAAGCTGATTAAACAAGGTAAGAATAAATCAGCTCAGTGGAAGGAAGTAGATGCTATTTTCCTTGCACTGTTGGAAGAATTGAACAACAGTAAGAGCCCCTGTGCTTGCATGTTTACTGACTTATGGGCAGTGGCCAACAACCTGGCTATGTGGCCAGGCAGGTGGGCAACGGAACCTGGACTATTAAAGAATGGGGCAACGCCCAGTGGAAATCACTATGGGGATTTCAGGGGGCGCACTAAAGGGGACAGGCATGCAAGGGTTGGGCAGGGAGATGTAGGTTTCTAAGCCCTTCTGCCCCCGCAGTCCTTGCTGCCGCGTCCCCTCCAGCCAGCAAGCTCAGCACTGTGGCTCAGACCTTGCACTGGGCCTGTGTTCCAGGCATCGTCCCTGGGGATGGATCTTCCCCAAAAACACCTTCTGGAGGGCTCTTGTGTCGTGTTTATACTTTCCATTGTGACATGAAATCCACAGAATTGGGTTCAGAAAAACTTTCAAATAAAATATCTACTTACACTTCAAGATATCAGAAATAAAAGGAAATAAAAGGAAAATGGTAAATTGCCGATGTCCACCAAATGCTATCACTGTTTTCCTTTCTTCCGAGAGTCGTCTGTTCTCGATAGCCCTGTGCCACCTCTGCACTAATTCCGCCTGCTCCGTTAACGTTGAGTTCCTGTCTCCAGACCTTCCCCGATACGTTTTCCCTCTGAGGTTACTAATGGCCCCCTACCTGCCAATCAGGCCCCCTCCTCTTGGAGGAGCCCCGGTGTCCTGGCTTGGGCCACACATCCCCAGATGTCGTCCCACCTCTCCCACCACCTTCACCAGCGCCTCTTCCTCTTCCTCTTCCTGCTCCTAGAGGGGGAGGCTTCTCAACCTTCATTCTTGCCCTCTTAGTCTTCACACCTCCCTTGGTCAATGTCATCCCCATCTCAGCTGTCAACACAGATTGACTTGGTGTCCTTTCTGATCCTCAGGGACTCAGCCAGGAAGCCTGGTTGGGGCTGCCTTCAGCACACAGCGGAGAGGAGCGCTCTTCCTACCTCCTGCCCTGGCCTGCGCTCCTGCAGCCTCTTGCCCTGATGCCCTCCGGGGCTCTGCACGAGCTCCCCCTCCTTGCCTCCTCCCTCCAGCCTGATCTCCATGCAGTCGCCAGTCAGCCATTTACAGGGTGGGTCGTGCCATGCCACTGCCGTCAGAGGGAAAGCCACGTCCTCACCATGGCCAGGAGGCTCTGTGTGGGTGCCTCCCGCTCTTGGTTGGCACTGTCTGCTGTCACTCCCTGTCACTCTGCCGCAGCCAGCCTTGCCCCAGCCCCTCGACCCCCTTCTTGCACTCCCCAGCCAGCAGCCTTTGCACCTCTTTTTCGCTCCACCTGGTGTGTCCAACAGACAGCCACAGGCTAAGTGACATCTTCTTCACAACTGTCCTGCTGTCAACTCCTCTCCTGCACGCCCCCCAACCCCCCGGCTGCCCAGTCATGCCCACCCTGACCTCCTCTTCCCATCTGCTCACCAGGTTTCACACTCTAAATAATTTCCTTACGTATCATGGATATTATTCATTTTTCCAACTTCTTTCCTGCCTTCACTAGAATTTACATTTCATGAAAGCAAGAGTTTGGGACTGTTTTTTTCTCCTGATTTATTTCAATTGCCTGAAACAATGACTGGCACATATTAGACACTAAAAAAACTTTGGACAGATGATTAAATAGTAACCCACCCACCCCGTCTTGACATCTGGTCTTAGTCTCCCATGGGTGTTCTGGGTGTCTGGGGTACTCCTAGAGCTCTCTACACGGTGTCCCACAGGCGATGCAAAACCAGCATGCCCCAAACGAAGCCCCTCATCTTCCTCTCTCTCCACAAATGCACTTTTCCCCTCTACAGGGAAACTCCAGTGAAAGCAGAAGCCTGGGGATGCCCTGAAATCCCCCATCTCCGGGACCATCTAACAATAGCGCTGGGAGCTCAGGTGAGCCTGTCAGGAGGAAGTGACGTCCGAGGCAAGTCCTGAAAGGCAACTGGCCGGGCAGCAGGGGGGACCCAGTCAGCACGGTGCTCTCATGGGGCAAGAGGGGTGCCTCCTGCAGCAGCCAGGGATTCCAGGAGGGGCAGGAGCAAGAGAGGGAGTGAGGCCGTAGAGGGGCTGACTCAGGAGCATGGCGTTTATGCTGAGAACATGTGATGGACGTGGCCAGGAGGGGCGTCTGCGTGTTATTCCCTGCCACTCGGATGATGGATCGGAGGGAGTCAGGAGAGACTGGAGGATGACCAGTGAGAGTGTGGTGACAATAATCCAGCCTGGGGGAGTCGGAGCCTGAACAAGGACAGGCTGGACAGCAGCCCGAGAACAGAGACAGCAGACCTGATTCTGGAGGCATCTAAGATGTGAGGCAGAAGGACGCAGCGCTTGCTCAGATGTGGAGGGAAGAGAGAGGAAGAGTCCACGCTGGAGCTCGGGGGGCGTCCAGGTGGAGTGGACGGCCCCACCACTGCCTGCAAGGAAGAGCACAGCGGGCAGGGGCTCCATGGCCAGGGAGGTCTCGGGTAATTGGCTGGACACAGGAGCTGGTTCTGCAGAGGGGTCGGGGACGCCTGCAGGTCATCAGCTGGAGGTGACCATGGGAACTGCGGATGTGGGTACATTGCTCTGAGTGTGCACAGTGGGGACGGAAGTCTGGGGCCACAGCTCCAGACACTAAAGGGAAGAGGAGCAGAACAAGAGCCGAAATGTCAGCCCAGAAATGAGCAAAACGTCGCTGGCATCTGGGGACATACAGTCCCTGAGGTACTCGGTGACAGAAGTTGCATGGCAGTGGGAGGAGGGAGTATGACTGCCAGTGAGCCTTTATATATGGGAGGGGAGAGGAGCTCGTCAGAGGCATTCGTGGGAATGTGCACCCCAAGAAGACAGGGGACACGGGGACCCAGAGGTATCTGAGCAGAGACACATCATTGCCCGCCTGGTGCTCTGCTCCGCAGCTGCAATCAGGTAACCAGTGGGCAGACGGGGCAGGTGCTACCAGTGAGACGGGCCATGCTGGGAGCAGGGTGCACCTTGCTGTCCACAGGGTGCATTGTGAGTGCAGGACCGTGAACAGCGTTGCCCCACATCTTCCAACTTTTCAAAAGAAGCCAGATGTCCATGCTTCTATGTGAAATGTTCTGATTTTCAAAAACAACAGTCAAAGGGAAAGTTTTAGAGAATTGTCCTTCTGAAAGGACAAATCACGCAGGATAAATGATGACCCAGTATGTCCAGTATATAGGCATGTCAGGAATGGGCTCAGAAGCCGCTGGGATTCTCGCTCTGCCCCACCGTAAAATCTGTCTCCCTGTTTATGTTTAAGAAGCGGTGGCTCATGTCTGTAATCCCAGCAATTTGGGAGGCCGAGGAGGGCAGATCACCTGAAGTCAGAAGGTGGAGACCAGCCTGACCAACATGGCAAAACCCCATCTCTACTAAAACAGATGCAAAAATTAGCCAGACACCTGTAATCCCAGCTATTCGGGTGGCTGAGGTGGGAGAATCGCTTGAACCCGGCAGGTGGAGGTTGCAGTGAGCCGAGATTGTGCCATTGAACTCCAGCCTGGGTGACAGAGTAAGACCCCCATTAAAAAAAAAAGATGTCGCAAGTAATATTTAATTGTTTTATTCTTTAAAAATCAATGCTGAAAGGAAATCAATAAGCAGGCTATGCGTGTCGGGCCCCCAGGCTTCCAGCTGGGGCTGTTTCCTGCCGCGTCCACAGAGCAGCAGCTTAGGAGAGGCTGGGGACCTACAGGCATGGCGGGCTCTGTCCGTCTGAAATGCATTTTCTGACGTAACATATGAAGAACAGGCTCAGCTGTTTTTTTGCATGTGTTCAAGGAACTATCTTGACATCAGGTATAACGCAATCCAGCCTTTCCTTGCTAATAGCATCAAAGAAATCGTCAGCTCTGACTTAGGGCTTGCTATACTTTCTCTATGCTGTTCCTTTGACTTTATGGTGGTACTGATTATCTTTAATATTTATTTTATTAAATTATTATTTTCATTTTTATTGTCATTTTTCTATCCAAAATAGAAACTCCTCTTCACCAATCTGCTTCTCTTTTCTTCTTCCTGAATTATTTTAGCTATTCCTTTCTGTTTAGACTTCCAGATGATTTCAAGAATGATTTCATCCTGTTCCAAGAAAAGTAAAATTTGGCGAGATTCCAAATATAATTAAATTTCAAAATTGATTAGGAGATATTGACATCTTTCCAATATACTTTTTTTAATTTAAGAATATTCTAATTAGCAATTGTTGGTATATAGGAAGACTACATTTTTAATTTTCATTTTGAAATCCCTTAATTATAATAGTGTACTAGCTTTATCAGGTTAGAAGGCATGCCACCTGGAAATAATGATAATGTTGTCTACTTCTTTATTCTGTTTTGTGGTAGGCAGTGCAATGGCACATTTTACACAGCAGTGTTACAACGAAGAGCACCGTTTTCATCCTGACCTTGAGGGAGCAGGAATAATCCTGGTATTCAGCTATGGGGATGCTGTAAGCCATTGGTTGAGACTAGTATTACTTACCGTATTAAGATAAGTCACTTCTTTGGGGATGACAAATGCATGGAAGTTTGGGGAGAGTTTTTAATCAAAACCTTTCAGCATCAGCTGGACTTGAAATGTGATCCTTCCAGCAGATTCGCTAGCCTCGAAGTCTCTGCACGGCTGAAATAATCCTCATTAGCTCTTTCAATGTGCTGCTGGGTCCTAACTGCTGACATTTTATTTGAGTTTTGTAACTATAGTAAAAAAAAAAAAAATCATTGATACATAGTTTTTCTTCCCTGCAATTTTCATCGGCTTTTGTATCAGGAATTTGTTATTTTGTAAAGTGAACTGGGAATTTCCCATGCTCTGCAAGGGTTGACCTAACATAGGAAAGAGCTACTCCTGGCATAGCTAGAAGCTGGGTACATGCGAAGTATCTGGGCCTGTTGGTTTTCTCTGAAGCAATTTTAACATGATGATGCTGTTGAGCTTTCTGTTTTCACTTCACTCAGTTTTCCCAGAAAATAGACTTTTTTTCTGACTTTAACATTCACTCTTACATGATTGCTTGTAATAATCATCTAAGCTTTCAGTCTTTCTTGTCATCTGTAAACTGAAGCTGTAAGAGGACCACTGAACAGAACACGTTATTACGTGCTTAGTAAACATTGCCCACTCCTACCCTGCCATTTGGTGGGTCTCTGGCTGCAGTTTACTCTTTTTTCAGTCTCCAAAATTTCGTTACATGTTCATATTGTCCTGTTAATCAAAATAGCCAGAGTTTCATCTATTTTACTGTCCTCAACTCTAAGCCTACTTCAGAACAAGTTTTTGCTGCTATTGATCAATTCTATCATTTTTTCTAATTCATAAAAAATGATTTTTATGCCATTGTTTTTAGGGAAATGTGTTACCTGTGATTCTACTCTGGAGAGAGAAGGAACATCTTTTGATGCTATTGCAGATGATTTCTCCATATTTTCTAAGCAAAGGTGTATATTTTATCAGGCTCATGAGTTTATTATCCCTGAAATCAACATTTCAAAAACTATACTATTCTAATACTCGGCATTCTTATTTGTTTTTACCTTTGAGACTTGTCGAGTAGTGAGAGTGTTAGAGTGTGCTGCTGCTACATGGTTACTATCTATTTCTTCTTCTTCTTTTTCTTTTTGAGACAGAGTCTTGTTCTGTCACCCAGGCTGGAGTGCAGTGGTGCCACCTCTGCTCACTGCAACCTTCCCCTCCCAGGTTCAAGTGATTCTCATGCCTTAGCCTCTGGAGTGCCTGCCATGATGCCTGGCTAAGCTTTGTGTTTTTAGTAGAGATGGGGTTTCGCCATGTTGGCCAGGCTGGTCTCGAACTCCTGAACTCCGGTAAACTGCCTGCCTCAGCCTCCCAGAGTGCTGAGATTACAGGAGTGAGCCACCATGCCTGGTCCCTGTCTATTTCTTCTGATACTAAAGTCAGGTTTTTGCTGACTGTGTTGAGGATATATTATTCACCAAAAGGTTTATACATAAAACAGGGAGTCTGAAATTTTACTTGATCAATGTTAATTCTACAACGATGCTTTTTTTTGTTTGTTTGTTTGACTCTACATCTGAACCTACGGTTGTCATTTCAACCTGAGTTAAGTTTTTTGTTGTGCATCTTGTAGATGGAATATTACCGCAATTACTTTTGCACCAACCTAATATAGTAGATTCTTCTTCCACGACGTGAGAGTCTTTTCCTTTTCCCAGGTGAGTTTATCCTATTCACATTTATTGTCACAGCTGATTTCTTTCCTACTCCAGTCATTGTTGTAGTTAGTTTTAGGTGCCTTCTTATGATTTCCTTTATTTCTATATTTTTTGTTCTTTCAAGATTTATGGGATTTATATCCTTTTAAAAACCATAATTTACTATTAAAATGTTTAAGAATTCCTATTACTCTAACTATAAACTCCAGAAATGAAATATAGCCTTTTGATGATCTCATCTGAAAATGAGGCAAAACACACTTTTATTCTTATTACTATCTTATCCTCGCCCAAGTTTTTCCTCATGGAAAAACAATTAAATAATCAGTAATTGCTTGGAAAAAGAAGAGAAACTGGGTTTAAATATAGTTACTGGGTTTAACTGTATTTAAACCCAGTTTCTCATTTTTTCCCCCAAACAATTACTATATTGCATTATGTATCATCTCATCGCAAGGAAGGACATCTGCATTTTGTTGTGTAACTCTCTGGACAACATTTGCTAGGATCGAATATTTCGTGTTTGGATGTGTTTTTCTTCCCCGTCAGTCTTTCTATGCTGTGATAGTCTTGGTTGGGGATTATTATTTTATCTCAAGTTAATAGCTGTGACATTTTGAGTTTCATATTGGGGAAGAGTTTAAAACTCCTACATTCAGAGCAGGTGCTCATGAAGGCTGCCTCTCTATTACCCCTAGGCATGAATAATTTCAGCTCTGGACATGACACTCGACTCTTATACCCTCCAGCCCTCTCCAGAGGTTTCTCTGCTGTTTTCTGGACTTTTTTTTTTTTTTTTTTTTTTTTTTTTTTTAAATGAAAACTAAAGTTAACCCAGCTGATCTTCTATTTTATAAAAAAAATATGTTTCATTTTGGCTGGATGCCTTTAGTGTTCTTTTTTGAGTCTCATACCCTCTAGCTCTCTCTAGAAGTTTCTCTGCTGTTTTCTGAACTCTAAGTTTTTGATGAAAACTAAAGCTAACCCTACTGATCTTCTATTTTATATATAAAAAATATGTTTTATTCTGGCTGGATGTCTTTAGGGTTATTTTCCCTTGAAGTTCCAAAATTAGCTATAGTCTCCCAGGTACGTGGTGATGCTGAGATCCTTACTCTGTTTACAGCCACCAAGCTCCCCGGCCAGTGGCCTCCACCCTTCATGAATTTTGCTGATTTGTAGCAACAAAAAGACTTCCAAATAGAGCTTCTGTCAGCTACACAGCCCACTCACACCCAGCCTCAGCTCGCCTCCCTGCTGACCCAGAGGACTGTGAGATCCACATTCCCACCATCCGTGTCCCCTGGGCCACACAGCTCTCTGGGCACCCTGGTGAGGCTTTCTGGGCACTTTCTTCCCTCCCATGGGAAGAAATGTCCCTCACATTCCTATGTGGTGACATCCTCAAAGATTCTTGGCTCTGGGCTGCCTTTCTTCATTAGCTTTTTGCATCATGAAGGTTGCCCTCTGGTTTTATATTTTATATGTAATTTCTTTTTTTCTTTAACGATCTGGGATTTGAGGACGAAGAGGAGAGCGAACAGGGAGCAGGCCGTTGTGGTGGTGAAACAAGCGTGTGCCCTCACCCAGTCGGCAAACAAGCTTTTGCTGCACCATGTTATTTTGGGCAGACCCTTGTCGCTCCTTAAGTTTCCCATCGACATTCATCCCCTAGGGCTTGTGGAGTTTCTACTGCATGGTGGGAAGTGGTCTTGGTGCTTTGGTCCGTGGTGAGAGGGGCACAGCTCCCATCCTCAGAAGCATGCAGCCCAGGTGGTGGGCAGCAAGAGGCGCTTCACAGGCACCTTCCAAATAGAGAGCTTCCATCAGCCATCCAGCCCACTCGTACCCAGCCCACATCCCTCTTCCCTCATGAGCACAGCAAGTGCAACCAGGAGAGAGTGAGGAGATACGGGTGGTGTGGGGTGACGGGAGCCCAGAGGGTGGCCATGGCGGCAGCAGCCAGAGTTGGGGCGGGGCTGGGGGCCATTCCAGGTGCAAGAAAGGATGCGAGCAAAGGGCCAGGGACTGCACTTTATGCAGTTCTGTGACGTACGCTACTGTGGTTTAAACTCCTTTTGTGTTTCATCAGTGTATTTAAAAGAAAGCTGTTTTATTAGATCTCACTAATGTAACTCCTATGCACCGTATTGCCACCATTATGGAGTGAGTAGCGCACGCCAACATGAACCAGGTGTTGTAACAACTCCTACGCTTCCTATGTGCGTTTCTTTAAAGATCTGTTAAATTCCTATTACTCATTTATATTCTTAATCCTGTATCTACTGATCCATGCTTTAATAGATGCCATCGGTGTATCTATTTCATCTTTATTTTTTGCTTTCTTTTCTGTATTTCAATTTCTCAACTACTTGGGGAAGAAAACTGCTGTTGATATTCTGTAGTTTCACCTCCATCCTCTGTTTTCATTATTCTGTGCAATATCATCATGGAAACTTTTGTCATTTGAAAGGCACGTGGCATACTGCACAGTACACTTTATGCTCATTCAGTCATTTCATCTATGTGTATTTTTCAGTGTGGATTTGGAACTATGGTCTGGGGAAATGCTGACTTACTGAATTTTTAATCCAATGCATAACGTTTTCTTTTTAAAAGAGAATTTAATAATCTAAAAATAAGTAATGGATCACTATTTTGAGTGAATAATACATTCAAGTGAAACAAAATTCAGAAGATAGAAAAAGGGTTGCCACAAAAAACATTTCCCTGCCATCTGTGTTCTAGTGACCGGCTCTCCCCCTCGGGGACAGTCAGTGTCCCCAGCACCTTGTGTGACCATCACAGGTCATCTGCCCTATTCATATACTTGAATGAGCGGAGGCATACTATCAGAGCTGTTTTGAACATTTAAAACTGCAGCTACAGACCTTGGAAGCCCTTCCATGTCTACAGATGGACCTGCCCCTTCTTTTCAGTGACCTCAGTGTTCATAACACAGATGTGACCTACTTAGCCCATCCCTTATTGATGAAAAATATAGGTTGCTCCCACGTCTTCTGCTTCATAATCTAAATGTTTGCTTTAGGCTCCGGAAACCAGCGTGTGCCCTCTATCCCCATATTTCCCTCTGAGGGGTCTTCTCTGCCTTTTCTTCTGAATAATACTATTTATTTTGTGATTTGCTGTTTTCATCGCCTGTTAACGCGGTGTCACCAGGCAACCAACAGCTGAATCTGTGCATCTCCAGAGTTCCATGTTCTAGCCCTCCCGCACATGGGTGCACTGCTTCTGCTGAAACCCACTGGGAGAGCAGTGGCCTTGGTGTTAGAAGACTCGAGTCTGCCTCCTGGCACTGCCCCGACCCTGGGTAGGTCCACGAACCTTTCTTCATGAGTCTCAGACTTTCCATCTTGACATACAGATGTAAGCCTTGTTTTTCCCAGCGCTGTAGTGAGGATTAACTGATGTGCTTTCTGTTAGAATACACACTCAGGTGTGGGTGGATGGCTTCTCCCTCAGCTATAGGCCCCTCAAGAACATTCTAGACTTCCTCCTCTCTGCTGCCATCTGTTTTTCTCTCTTCCAGAATTGCATTGCAGTCTCTCCCTTGCTGACATTCCTCTCAGATCTAATAAGGATGTGACTACTTACCCTTCTCGGGGAAAGTGGTCCCCAAGAAGGGGGGACTACGGCTGCCCCTGTGGATGTGCCTGGGTCTGGTGTCTGGCTAACTTGGACCTGGGCCCCACCCCGCCATGCCATCACCTCCACTCGTAAAATCAACTCTAAAAACAGGTGGCAAGTCAAATATCTACCAATTTAGAAAGGATGTTTCAGATTCAAACAATACACCCAGGAGTGGTCAGGGCTCCTCACCTGCAGGACAGCCGGACACCCTGTGGACCCTTCATTGTTACTAGGTCCCTTGGTGAAAAGTGGACACAGCTTCAGGATGGATGAGGGAGACTTTTGGAGGCAGGCTTGGGGGGTATTCCAGACACAGTGTGAGAGCCTCTGGGACCTAGAATCTACATCACTGTTAATCCTTGACACAGATGGGGGGCGGGGTGCTTTTGCTCCCCCGCCCGGGTGCTCTCAGGAGCCATGTGGCCTGTCTTTGCACCAAAACTCCCCATCCAGGCCCAGCTCTACCCTCTGTCCACCCCAGCCGCCCTGCAGCCCTTCCCTCTTGCCCTTTGATGTTTTGTAGGCCCACAGCTCCCAAACACAGAGGCATGAGCGGGAAGAATGTCACCAAGGTCAGCACCTTCACCCTGGTGGGCTTCCCCACAGCCCCAGGGCTGCAGTGCCTGCTCTTCCTCCTCTTCCTGCTCACCTACCTCTTTGTCCTGGTGGAGAACCTGGCCATCATCCTCACCGTCTGGAGCAGCGCCTCCCTGCACAGGCCCATGTACTACTTTCTGAGCTCCATGTCTTTCCTGGAGCTCTGGTACGTGTCTGACATCACCCCCAAGATGCTGGAGGGTTTTCTCCTCCGGCAGAAACGCATCTCTTTCGTCGGGTGCATGACGCAGCTCTACTTCTTCAGCTCCCTGGTGTGCACCGAGTGTGTGCTCCTGGCCTCCATGGCCTATGACCGCTACGTGGCCATCTGCCACCCGCTGCGCTACCACGTCCTGGTGACCCCGGGGTTGTGCCTCCAGCTGGTGGGCTTCTCCTTTGTGAGCGGCTTCACTGTCTCCATGATCAAGGTCTGTTTCATCTCCAGCGCCACGTTCTGTGGCTCCAATGTCTTGAACCACTTCTTCTGTGACATCTCCCCCATCCTCAAGCTGGCCTGCACGGACTTCTCCACTGCCGAGCTGGTGGATTTCATCCTGGCCTTCATCATCCTGGTGTTTCCGCTCCTGGCCACTGTGCTGTCATATGGGCACATCACTCTGGCCGTCCTGCGCATCCCCTCGGCCACCGGCTGCTGGAGAGCCTTTTCCACCTGTGCTTCTCACCTCACCGTGGTCACCATCTTCTACATGGCCATGATTTTCATGTATGTCCGGCCCCAGGCCATTGATTCCCGGAGCTCCAACAAGCTCATCTCTGCTGTGTACACTGTCGTCACGCCAATAATTAACCCTTTGATCTACTGCCTGAGGAACAAGGAATTTAAGGACGCCTTGAAAAAGGCCTTGGCTTGGGTCAAACTTCACAATAAGACAACTAAGTGTCCTAGAGTAAAATCTGTAATGATGAAACAACATCGTATACGGCTCTTTAATTTTTAACTGAAATTTAACAAACCTACAGAACTGTGCGAAAGTTAACAAACCTACAGAACTGTGCACAAATAATAAGACTTCACCTGCATGTGTTTTCACAAAAGGACCATACCCACGGAACCAGCTCCCAGATCAGGAACTAGAAGCTGCCTTCATGCCCTCTTCCAGTCATTATCCCTGCTTCACGAGAACCACTATCCTGACTTCCAAAACTAGATGCTAGCTTTGGTGTTTTTGAGGGGTTTATACATGTAATCATAAAGTATGTACCCTGTTATTTCAGCTTCTTTCATTCACCATGCTGTTTGATGAATCCTTGATGTTTTCGCAGGTAACAATAATTCATGCATTCTCACTGCTGTCCAACATTCATAATACATAATGCATCAATACTGTATAATATATAATGCCTAATACATTTATACTGTATAATACATAATGCATCATACATTTATACATTTATACTGTATAATACATAATACATAATTACATTTAGACTGGGATAATACATATACTGGGATAATGCGTATACTGTATTATGTACACATAATACATTATGCTGGAAGAAACACTGTCCTGCCTCTCCCAGCAGGGCGAGCCATTGTGCTCAACCACAATTTACGTATCTAAGCACAGCAGAGGCAAGTAAAAATATAATATTATAATCTTATGGGACCAACATCTGATATGCTATTCAGTTCCTCATTGACTAAATGTTGTTATGTGGTACACAACTCTACCAATTGAGAATATGTGTTGGCTTATTTCTGGATCCTCTGTTCTGTTAAACTGATCTATGTATCTATCAATATCATACCCTTATCCATACCACACAGTCTTGATTAATATCATTATGTAGTAATTCTTAGCACTGGAAGAGTGACTCCTCCCATTTTATTCTGTTTCAAAATTATTGTGGCTATTTCAGGGCCTTAACATTTTTATATAAATTTTATAATAAGCCTGTCTATGTCTCCAAGAAAACCTTGCTGAGATTTTGCTAGATATTCCATTAAACCTAAAAATCAATTTGGGAAGAAGTGACTTCATTAGTCTGTTGAGTCTTTCAATCCATGAACATAGGAAGCCTCTCCTATTATTAAGGTCTTGTTAATTTTTTTCACCAGTGTTTTGTACATTTTAGTACACAGATTCTGTATGGATTTAGACCTAAGTATTATATTTTCTTTGAAGCAATGTAAATGGAATTCCAACTTTTATTTCAGTTTCCACCTGTTTCTTGTTAGTATACAGGATGCAGTTGATTTTTGTATGTTGACATTACATCCTGCAAACTTGCTGCACTCACTCATTAGGGCTAGGAAATTTTTGGAGATTCCTTTGGGTTTTCCATGTGAACAGTCATGTCAACTAAAAAGAGACAGTTTTCTTTCTTTCTGATCTGTGTGAATTTTGTTTTTTATTTTTTGCCTTACTGCATGAGTTACTGCTAAAACTTTCAGTGCTCTGTTGAACAAGAGTGGGCAGAGCAGATATCCCTGCCTTGTTCCCTGCTTAGAAGCACTCAGTCCTTCTTGATGAAGTACAGTGATGCAGTTTGCATGTATGGGCTTTATCAGGTTGAAGCAGCTCCCTTTAGTCCTTGTTTGCTGAGAGCAGATTTGTTTTTATCATAAATGAATATTTAATTTTGTCAAGTGATGCAGAAAACTGCATCAGGCAATCTGGCCATAGATTTTTCTTCTTTCTCCTATTGATAGGGTGTATTACATTGGTTGATTTTCAAATTCCAGATTAGTCTTGCATCTTTTGAATAAATCGCCCTGGGTTGTGGTGTATTACTCATTTTATATGGTGTTGGATGCGATTTGCTAACTTGTTAACGATGTTTGTGTCTAAGTTCATAAGAAATATTGGTTGATAGGGCTTTAAAGTTATTTTCATACTGCCTTTGTATGGTTTTGGTATCATCAAACGAGTTGAAAAGCATTCACTCCTCTTCTATTTTCTGGACAGAATTGTGTAAAGTTGTTTAAACATTTGTTAAAATTCTCTGGTGAGATTATCTGAAACTGGGAATCCTCTTTGGTGTGTGTGTGTGTGTGTGTGTGTGTGTGTTAAAATTTCAGATTGAACTTCTTTAATGGGTACGGGACTGTTCAGGTTATCAGGTAGTTAACAGATTAGGGATCACGTCTGCCATTTTTTGTCTTGTTTTGTCTGCCTTTTTTCTTACCTTCCAATGGACGAAGAACATTTTTTTTTTGAATTCCATCTTGATTTGCTGATAATGTCTTAGGAAATACCATTATATATAGTTTTCATAGTGGTTGCTCTAGATATCACAGCATGCAGATGTAACTTCTCACAACCTATTTAGGTGAATGTTTTACTGCTTCAGGGGAAGTATTAGATTTCTGTCATTTAGGTGATTTTTACCCTCCCCATTTTCTATATAGTGATTGTCATATTTCCTATATATACAGTGAGCACTACATTAACAATGTTACAATTATTTGTTTTAACCACCAAATATAATTTTAAAAATTCAGTAGGTGAGGGATAATTTATTATATTCTCCCCTATTTTACCTATTCTGTTGTGCTGAAGGCCCCAGCCTTCTTGTGTTATTTTCTTAATGTTTGAGAAGCTTCCTTTAGCCAAACTATAAATGGGGGAAGAGTCCGCTGGAGACAAAGTATATTCGATTTTTCATCACCTGAGAATGCCTTTGTTTCCCTCATTCCCACTACCCACCAAAGAATGGTTTTGCTCAGTATAGGATTTGCTGCCCAGGGGGCTCACTGTCCCTCTCGATTGACAAGTCTTCCAACACCACCAGCTGAGCCAGGCACCATCAACCAGGAGCCCCGCCCCCTTGGATTTTGTCTCCTCAGTCCTGAGGTCTTTGAATCCAGTTCCAGACGAGCATGTCCAGAGAGGAGAGGAGGCAGTGTGAGAAGTACCCGACACAGGGAGCCAATTTCCAAAATGTAATGGTAGATAACAAATAATTCCATTTGGTGGAAATGTTTGAGAAACTTTAGGACAGTGATGTCTGGTAATTATTTAATTGTATATTCTGTTTCATAGGGTGATCGTTCTCCTTTTCCCATGCCATCAGTAAAAATTGAAACGCTAGAATCTTGCCTTAGAAAGTAAGATAAAGTTGTGTCGTCACCTGGGGTAAAGCTAGGAAAGACAACTGGACCATCGGAGGCCAGATGTGGCTAGGATGGATAATGATCGAGATGAGAAAATCTGAAGACGCCCTCCCATCCCCCATTCATTTCCCAGAATTCTCAGAAACACTAAAAAAGAAGGTGGACTTCCTAGAGATGCAGAGATGTGGAGGGAGGCCTTGAATCCTTCCGTTTGAAGATAAGCTGTGACTCAGCGGGGCCGGAGGATTTAGGGCTATCTGGTTACACCCTCCAGTTGTATGTGTGTTTATACAACTCTCTTCGTGGCATATCTGTGATGCGTCAGCAGCTCTGCACGGGCCTGGAGCACAGTGAAGGATGCGGGCGTGGTCCCTGCTCGTGTTAAACGGAGTCCAGAACAGTATTTCTCTCATGCGGACTCTGCATCAGAATTAGCTGAAAGCTTGTTAATTAGATTTCAGGGTCCCTCCACGATCTAAAAATCAGGTCCTCCTGCATTGGGGACCGGGAATCCATATTTTAGACAAAAAGCAATTCTTCAGTTACAGAAACATCCATAGAAACTTAGTTTACACAGCCGCATTCCCACTGTTTTACAATTGCATGATAATTTCTGAAATGTTGAAAACAAAAGTTAAGAGTATCTAAGGGGCTAACAACAAAACGCTCGAGGTACAGATTATAACAACCCTTCCAAACAGCAGGCCTACTTGGAAGGAAACCTCATGGGCGAGGTTCCTCCGTGGGGCCCAGAGCCCAGGTCCCCGACGGGAGCAGTTTGAAGAGACGGACTTGGAGCGTGCGCTTTTCTGTTTGTTTTCTATTCGATTCCAAGCGTTCACCGCAGGTCCCCTGAATGAGACCACTTAGCCTTCAGCTCCAGCGGCGACCCAGGCCGTCTTTGCCAGGTCCCGTGCCTGAGTGGCGCCCGGGGCAGGGGTCCCACCCCGTCGCTCCGCTCCTCGTCCCTTTCCCTCCCCAGCTAGGACGTTCCGAGAGCTAGGGACGTTCTCCAGGAGGTGGCGTGACGTCCGCACCGCGCCTGCTGTGGGCCCTGGGACTGCGCGCACAAGTCGCTCCACGCCTTGGGCGGCCTCAGCGCCCCCGTCACCGCAGCAAGTCAGAACCCGGGCTGGAGTCGGCGGCCGGGCAGCGGGCCTGCTGCCCCACCCTCCCCTGCGACCCTTAGCCCAGCGGCGCGCCCGCGGCGTCCACGGAACACCCCGAGGGTCTCGGCGCGGCCCCGCCCCCAAGCGCCGCTGGAAAGTTCCTGACAGGCGCCGCGGGCACCCTGGCCATGACGTCACAGCGGCGCGCCGGCAGCAGGAGAGGGCCCCGTCGCGACCGCGTCCCCCTCGGGTCCTTGAGCCTGAGCTGACGGGGTAGCCATGGCCTTGCGGCTGCTGAGACTGGCCCCGAAGTCCGCGTCTGCGCGGGCCCTGGCGGCAAGCGTCCAGCGCGTGGTGAGCGGGCGGCGGGCGGCGGGCGCCGGGGCACTTCCGCATCTCCCTCGGCCTCTGGCGGCGGCTCCCGGGGTCGCTCTCGGGGTGGGTTGGGGGAACCCCTCCTGCCTCCGGAATTGTTCGGTCTTCAGTCGTGGACAGACCTCAGGGAGGCCGCGGGCTTCTCCAGGCCGTTTTATCTCAGCTTTAAGCAAAACGCCGGAGTGCGGAGGTGGTCGTCCCTGAGGCTGCCCTGATGCGGGAGGCCAGAGTGCAGGTGGCCGGCCGGGGGCACGCGCGCTTGTCATTCCGTAATTCACAGAGCAGCTCAACCTTTAAAGGTCGGGCCATGCTGGGAGCTGGGCTGATGCGATATTGAGCAGAAACGGAGTCCAGTGCTGTGTCCTCTTCCTTCTGCCTTCTCTTACAGACCGCTCTCGTTTCCTAGCACTTTGCCCCCACCTTCTTCAGTGAGGTGGTTTCCTACGTTTGTAACACGATTGGATTGCTTTGTCACATGCTGCCTCACATCCTGGGATACTTCTACCTAATGAGTTTTCAAACGTGCATACATTGAGTGCATTTCTTGTGCTGTAAGGTTCTGTGGCTTTTTTTGTTTGTGCTGTAAGGTTCTGTGGGTTTGTTCTTTGTGCTATAAGGTTCTGTGGATTTTGGCAAGTGTATGAGTGACACGTCTCCACCATTATAGGATCAAACAGAGTAACTTCACTGCCTTAAAAAAAAAAAAAAAATCCCCTGTGCTTTACCTATTAAGCCCTTCTTTTCCCCAAACCCCTGACATCCACAGATCTCTTTACCATTTCCATAGTTTTGTCATTTCTGGAATATCATATAGTTAGAGCAATAACACTGTGTTGCCTTTTCAGACTCCTGGAATACTTAGAAATAGCTATGTGAGGTTCACTTATGTCTTCGTGGCTTGATAACTCATTTCTTTTTAATCACTGAATAATATTTGATTGAACGGATGTACTTCAATTAATTCATTCAGCGACGGAAGGCCATCTTGGATGCTTCACGTTTTTGGCAATTATGAATAAAGCTGCTGTAATCATGTATATGCAGATTTCTTCGTGGAAATACATTTTTACATCAGTTGGGTAATACCTGGAAGAGTGATTACTGGACCATGTAGTAAGACGTTTTCTAAGAAACTGCCAAACCGTCTTCCAGAGTGACCTTGCCATTTAGCTCCCACCAGTAACGAACGCTCTCCTGCTGGTCCGCGTCCTCACCGGCATGCAGGGCTGTCGGTTACTTTGAATTGCTGTCCGTTCTAATAGATACGTAGTGGTATTTTGTTTTAACTTTTGAATCTCTCATGACAAACAGTGTTCGACATCTTTTCTTATGCTTATTTGCTGTCTGCGTTGTCTTCATTTGTGAGAGGTGTTCGCATCTTATGCCCATTTTAAAGTTGGCTTGTTTGCTTTGCATTGTATTTCATAACTTGTTTCTTCCTTTTCAGTTATCAAATAAATCAAGATCGAAGAAAAATCTTGGTATTGTTTTATGTTCTCTTGTTTTATTTAAATTTCACAATAAAGTATTTTAATACTTTTGCATTTTCTGAGTACTTAGTATTCCGTACTACGGATATGTCGTTGGACATTTAAGGGTTTCTATTTGCATTTTTGGTATTATATGTCATACTTAATTGAGCATTCTTACAGGTCAGTCTTTGCACAGATCCGTGTATACACCCTTTGGGTTGGTTCCTGGTGCTACAGACCCGGTGTCCTCCAGGGTTAATCGTTCGCAGTTTATGATGGCGTTCGCTGTCTTGTCCTCACGCTGTGCATCATTTTTAGATGTATTTCCCCCTGGATACGTGGCAGAGCACGTTCTCCTTATTCATAGCCTTGTTTTTCTGTAGCAAGTTTGGCTGCTTTTTCATGTGTGTTTTGGCTGTATTTTATAATTTTAAAATAAGATGTCCATTTTTATTCTTTGTTTTTCTTACTGTTCTGTACAATCTCTGTATACAGTAAGTCTATTATCCCATTCTATGTGTTGAACTTTTTCAGTCTGCTTTGCTTTTGGTTATGTTTCTTTTCTTTTTTTGTAAGGATTGTTTTGGCTTTAGCATGGAGAATGAATTGGGATGTTGGAGACAGGAGTTGAAGCAGGCTTTGCCTTGCAGATGAGAGATGTGAGGATGTCTACAGAGTCAGTGCATGGTGTAGGGAGGTGATGCAGTGTCCAAAGAGTTTGAAGAGTTAGGATTTTGTATTGAATTCTGCAGGTGAAGGAAGGAGAACGGTATCAAAGATGACATTCAAATTTGCTGTCTTTTGCTTGTTAGGGAGTGGATATTGCCTGCTGTGAGGGAAAGCAGATACGGGGCCTAGGGTATGGATGTGCATTTTACTTTAGCTCTGTTATCTTCAGGTGCCTTCAGGACATCTAGGTGGAGCTGTTGAATAGGCAGTGGGGTAACTAGGTCAGGAGCTGGGGACGGAAGCTTGGATTAGAGAAATGTTTTTTATTCCCTTCCCCTCTGTCACTCTCAAGCTTCCTGCCATCTCTGTCTTTCTTGCTTCCTTCCTTCTGTCTGCTTGTCCATCCATCCATCCATCCAGTTTTTATTGAACATAGTAAACATATTGAATAAAAATTTTGGACACTGTTCCAGGCCCTGAGGATTTAGCAGTGAACAAACAGACAATATATCTGTTAGGCAATTAATAGGCAATAAAGATGTAGATGTTGGCATTTTATCACCAACAGGTTTCTTGGTGTTTTTACCTGAGAGTTGCTAATGCCTACGGGAACTGGAGTGGTCACAGTGTGTGCTATGTGATTTTGTGTTTTTCAGGAAGGAATTCACACCAGTGCGCGGCACAAGCTGCGATATGGAATGTGGCACTACCTACTTGGGGAGCGAGCCACCAAAAGGATGACAGAACGCAGCATAGTGATAACTGTGGATGGCAATATATGCTCTGGGAAAGGCAGAGTCGCAAAAGAAATAGCAGAGCAACTAGGTACGAGTTTATGTTACACAGAATGGTACTTTTTCCTGAGCTGTGTGGTGGCTTATCTCACTGGTTTTTCTTCAATATTGATTCATATTAAAATAATATTAAATATTTAATAATTGGGCCTAAGATGGGTATTTTACATTTTTGTTTATTGAAGAAGCTGTTTTTTAAAACAAAACAAGAAAAAGCTGTTTTTAATCTTTTATATTTGGAAAATTTAAAAAATCCATGCTGGTTGTCAATTTGAGTTGGAATTTTATGTGGACAGTGTAAGCAGGACACTTCCCCGTCAGCTGTTGTGTTTGAACTTTGTGATAGCCTTTGAAATAGAGCTGAGGATGGTACTCACTCACAGATGGGTGTACTCCTGAGTGAGCAATGCCACACAGCTGGTCACAAAGCCAAGGTTAGAGCCCCTTCCCGCCTCCTGGTACAGATGTGTGTCCCTTATACCTTTCGGTAGCACCTGCGTGACAGCAGTTGCCCGCTAGAGGGGGCTCCTGTGGTTACAGGTGCTGTCCTTTCAGGAGGAGCCTGTACAAGGTCACCGTACAGCTCTTTTGCTCACACGCCTGCTTGTATATGTTGTGTGTTCCCTTCATACGTGATGAAACCCAGGTGTGAAGGTGACATCCTCCAGCTCTTTGGAGCCACCCCTGGTGGTGAGACTCGGGCGGGCTGTGTGTTTGGCTGGTCCGTGCTGCTCCCTGCAGGGAGGGAGCCTGCGCATCAGGCTGCATCCCATTGTTCCTCTTTCAGGCTTAAGGCACTTTCCCGAAGCGGGCATACACTATGCAGACCTCACCAGAGGAGACGGGAAGCCCCTCGACATAGCCTATGGTGGCAACTGCAGTTTGGAGAAATTCTATGACGATCCGCGAAGCAATGATGGCAACAGTTACCGCCTGCAGTCCTGGCTGTACTGCAGTCGCCTCCTGCAGTACGCGGATGCCCTGGAGCACCTGCTGACCACAGGTGCGCTGTCTGCAGTCAGGCTGGCTCTGTACTTGAGTGCTGTCCTACAGTTCAGCCATTTAAATCTGCGACTCAGTCGAGCTTTTCTTTAAGGGTGTTTGGTGAGGTAAGGTCTGTCTTTCCAACAGGATTGTAAATTTCCTGAGATCGTGTTATTTTTCTTCAGAATAAAATTAACTTAATGCTGTTTCACTGTGGGTACTGGAGTGAGATTTATGGGTTGTGTAGAATTCTCAAGGCACTGGTTTAAGCTTCAGTACTTACATAATCATTTATGCATGAAATGTGTCAGAACAAAAGAGGAAAGAGAACATAGAAGTGTCCAGGAGGAAACGAGATGACACTTAGGAAGATAGTGCGTGTGCCACACAGGCAGAGGGGTGTGGGTGACAACAGAGTAGCGTTGTCCTGGAGGGCCAGAGACAGCTGGGGTCTCCATAGAGCCACAAGGTAGACGTCAACCTGATAAAATGACAGGGGAGATGGGACACACAGGGTCCCCTAGGCCCGTGCAGGAAGGGAAGGTGCTTCCCTGGACGTTATCCAGAGCGGGGAAGAAATGGGCAAGAGCTGTGTATTAGGGAGCCTGGGATCAGAAAGTAGAGTTAGGAGGAGGAGGGAAGCTGGATGAAAGGGCAGGAACATGGACTACTTGTGTGCAGAATGAGGTTGGGATCCAGCCAGGGCCCCGTTCTTACCCTGGGAAACAGCAGTGCATGCTAGACATCCTGGCAGCTGGACCACAGCTGCACTGCTAATTTTTGGCCAAAGCTACCATGGCTCGGTGGTCCTGCATTCACAGGTAGCAGCAAATGGCACGTCTGTGTGGAGAGAGGGAGATGGGTGGATTCTTGGGGACTTCCTGTCTGTTTTATGTTGCAGTGCTTGCCATGCTGGTTGATCAGTAGTGACCCTGGTGAGCTTCCCACACACCAGCTCAGCTGCCACTAGGGTTGGCTTCATGGGGTCTGAGCTGTGAGAACAAGAATATGCTTTTCAGCAGGGGCAGCTGGCTGATGGGGCTGCTTCACGGAGCTGTGCTCAGGAGCCCCTGCCTGTGTTCCTGCAGGTCTCCATGGGTGCAGTGTGTGTCTGAGACAGGCATCTACACAGTTTCCGGAGGTGGAATTCTTGTCTTGCTTCCTCAGCATTTTATTAGTGATTCTTTTTTTTCTCATATGAGTGTAAGCCCTGATCTTAGTTAGTGTTACTCCTAAGAAAACAGTGCGGTCTGCTCTCTCTCATTCGAGGTTCTTTACCAGGAGCTAGTCCAGGAGCTGATGTAGTAGCTGGGACTTCACACTGACATCTGGGCTCACTCCACGTTCTTTTTGAAGCATTCTTCAACCCTGTCTTCTGACTAATTTCTTAAAATTAAAAAGAAACATTTTACTTGTTAAATAAAAACTTGCTTTCCTCTGTGCTATATTAACCTGTTGCCCGTTTAGAAAAAAAAAAGTGCAATTTGCTGCCAGCACAGTATTTTTGGGGCAGATTGGAACTGGGTTAATGTAGTCCTTAAATATTTAGCGCATGCCCGCTGTGTGCCAGACCCGTTCTAGGAGCTGTGTGTCATGGGGAGAGAAGCTTGTGTTTAGTAGGGGTGAAGCTTGTGTTTAGTGGGGGTGAAGCTTGTGTTTAGTAGGGGTGAAGCTTGTGTTTAGTAGGGGGGGAAGCTCATGTTTAGTGGGGTGAAGCTTGTGTTTAGTAGGGGTGAAGCTTGTGTTTAGTAGGGATGAAGCTTGTGTTTAGTAGGGGTGAAGCTTGTGTTTAGTGGGGTGAAGCTCATGTTTAGTAGGGGTGAAGCTTGTGTTTAGTAGGGGTGAGGCTTGTGTTTAGTAGGGAATGAAGCTTGTGTTTAGTAGGGGATGAAGACTCGATGTGGACACAAGAGTGTCTTGTCCCATGTATGTGACAGGTGCTCTGAGTTTCAGGCCGCGGGGAGAGGCTGGGTAGGATGATGAGGGAGGCCTCTGCCCAGCAGAGCTGACTGCAGGGAGGCTGGCTGGGACCCTGGGGACTAGTGCTTTGTGCTGGTGAGCGTTCTTCAGGTCTGCAGTGACAGTAGCACAGCAGGCGAGGCTGGGAGTGGGTGGAAGTGAGGCTGAGGAGCGGCCTAGCATCAGGAGAGCTGGCTGGAGTGGGAGCGGCAGGAGGAGGATGGGGTGGGCACGGTAGGGGTAGAATACATTATTTAAAAACAAAGCACTTTTTAAATTAATTGGATGCTTTGGTTATAGCTGACTGAATGAAACAATGTTACATTGCTCAAAACTGAAAAGATATTTTAGATTTTGAAAGTGATTTCCCACTTGTCAATATGTATTTGTTCTTCTCTGTAGATTTGGTGTGGAAACGAAGTTGTAAATGACCATTATTTTCTTTTTTCTGCCGTGCAGTGATTAGTCTCCAGTGCTTTGCTGTCTGATTTTCAATTTCTGTTCCCTGTTTTTAAACAGGACAAGGTGTTGTGTTGGAGCGCTCCATCTTCAGCGACTTTGTGTTCCTGGACGCCATGTACAACCAGGGGTACATCCGAAAGCAGTGTGAGTCGGGGTTGCTGACAGGCTTTGGGTGTGCGCTGTGACTTTGCAAAGGCTGTGATACACTCACCTTGCGCTTACTGTGTTTATGAGTGTCTGTGAAATAGATGAATAAATGCCATTACTTCATCAGTCTTCACTGGAAAAAGGGACTTCCTGAGGTGTCTTCCACCCTTCCTCCCTCCTACGATATCATGTCTCCCTGTGAAAGCAGATTGGAGCCCTGGACCTCAAACACACGGCTTAAACTGCAGCCCCTGCAGTCTTCCCCCTACAAGAGCCCCCCCCACCCACTCTCAGCTTGCCCTAGCAATGCCACTGCTGTTCTTGCTGGACCTGCGCTGTGATTGTAACCGACGCTCCGGTTTCTGCATCATCACATCCTTCCCTCTGACACGTTGCCGTTTTTCAGGACAGTAGGTTTGTGTTGCCGTGCTGGGGAAGGTCTGACAAGTGGCAGATGGAAAAGAACGAAGAACCCCTGGGTTTGAAGCAAGCTGACCTTGAGGAGCCAGGGTGGGGTTGGGATGTGTGACTAGGACTGTGCTGGGCGGTGCGTCAAATGGGCCTGGCGGACAGTCTGACTGATGGCATTGTCATCTGTAGACTGGAGTGACTGGAGCCAGTGGGCAGCTGGAATCTGGGAGCTCAGAGTGAGTGCTCTTGGTTCCTGAAAGGGGAGGCTGAAGCAAGCCAGGTGACAGTTTTGTGGAGGGGTACTCCACCTGTGAGCTTGTGGCCCACAAGAGCAGTGCCAGCCCTTGCCTCTCATAGGGGCTGATCCTCCCTGGACATGCTGGGTAGCAGGCCAGGTCACCAGCCAGTGTTTCTGGAGTGCCTGCGGTGTGCCAGGCTCTCTTAGGTACTAGGGATATGAATATGAAGAAACTTAAGACAGGGCTCCCACAGGCCCAGGGTTGGGGGCTGTTAAACCAATGGAGATGATTAATTGCGGGAAAGTACTTAGCAGCTCCTGTGCGTTACTCTCGGGTTCTGTGGGGGCACACAGGAGAAATGTTGACCGGCTGGGAGATGGGAGGCATGGATGAGTTTAAAATGGTTTCAGGCCTCCATCTGAAGGATGCGTCTGCTGAAGAGAGACGGAAAGGGAAGGAGCCTATCTGGGAGGAAGTTGGGGTGGGACGGGTGCGTCCAGCAGGGAGGCTGCACAGCGGGAGTTGCTGCTCAGGAGGGACACTGGGCAGGCCCGGGTGGGTGGCTTCCTGCGTGCACAGTGGGGAGTGGTGTGGACCTGCCCTGGCTGGTGGGCTGGTAAGGGAGAAGGATGCACAGGGCAGTGGACTGAGGCAGCTTCATGTTTGGGTATTGGATTCCTGAGTGTGACGTTCCCATGACACGGGGCAGGAGGCACCTGTTGGCATCTGCTGCATGTCTGCTGAAGTCTGAGGACTGGCATGGGTTGCAGGTGGTTTGCAGGCGTGGGGGGGTCCAGCCCTGACCGTGGGCATTCTTATCTTTGGGTGTGGGGGGTCCAGAAATGGAACCCTCAGGGTGAAGTGACTGTCACATTTTACCTTTCAGGGGCTGGTGACGTTAACCACAGTCGTTTCAGTGCTGGGCTGGGGGAAGCAGATCATGTTGGCTAAAGGACAGGTGGCACAGAGCATGGCGGGAACCATCTGAGAAGTGGTGTGCCAGTGGGAGGAAGGGTGAGGGTGAGAATGAGAGTGAGACTTGGTGAAGGGAGGTTTCACCTCAGCAGCGGGAGAGACTGGCCGGCTAGCGGTCCAGCTGTCAGGAAGCAGGCCGGAGGCCTGGTGTGCTCTGCCTGGACGTGGGTTTGTGTTTGTATGCTCAGGTGGACAGCACCCGCCGGCAGCCTCGGTCCTTCACTTTGTCACACCTCCTCCTGGTGGTCTTGTTCTTCTAGTCATGTTGTCCCTGACCCTGAGCCAAAGGCCCATCTCACTATTGCCTCTAGAGTAAGGTTACTAGGAATACTCACTGGACCTTTTTTTAAAATTTAATTTTAATTTAATTTTTTAAAGTCATTTATTTATTTATTTATTTTGAGACTGGGTTATGAGACTGGCTAATATTTGTATTTTTGGTAGAGACAGGATTTCACCAAAGCTGCCCAGGCTGGTCCTGAACTCCTGGACTCCCAACAATCTGTGCCCACCTCGGCCTCCCAAAGTGCTAGGATGACAGGCATGAGCCACTGTTCCCAGCCCATTTCCTTTAAAACAAAATAGTTGTCTTTCTGTGGACCCTAGTGTGGCCGCCTGCTTGTCACTTCTGGAAGGTTCCACCAGGTGAAAAGCTGCAGAGGGGATGGCCTCTCCACTCGCACTGGTGTGCGCTCCCTGCTGGCTTCCAGGAGGTTGGGTGTGTGCGCCAGCATGTGCAGGCGTAGAGTGCTCTGCAGAGCAGCAGGGTTCCCTCAGCACGCGCCCTGTGGGTGCCGTCTGCGCTGTGCATTCTGGGTGACGGTCACTTCAGGAGAATTATTCCTCAGCCGTAGCTGCTTTCAATTTCATGTTGTCACTGAATCTGACCCAGTACACTCTACTGTATAGCTGTATCCCAAAACCTGGATAAATGTAGCCTGACGATTTTTAGCTGAGTTATTTGAAAACTATAGTATTTTTCTCTAGAGAAGACCAGACTCTTATCTGTTATTACTATGAAGAAATGTACATACTGCACATATATGGAATAGATTTCAGTTCAGAGATCACTGAACTGTGACATTCATCTTGTGTGATCTATACCTTGCCTCAGAAGCAAAACTTAGTGCTTAGAACTGTGACCCACCTGGAACACAGTCACGTGGCATGTGCGGTCAGTGCTTAGAACTGTGATGACCTGGAACACAGTCACACGCCGTGTGCTGTCAGTGCTTAGAACTGTGACCGTGATATGATTTGTAGATTGGTACGTGGCTCTGAGAATTGCATGTATCTTTGCCCTTTTATTCAAGGAGGAGCATGTTTTAGAAGCCTGCATGGGGACTGTTAGGTGACAATGCCCCTTTCTCTCATGTGTGCCAGGTGTGGAGCACTACAACGAGGTGAAGAAGGTCACCATCTGCGAATACCTGCCTCCGCACCTGGTGATCTACCTCGATGTGCCAGTTCCAGAGATCCAGCGTCGGATTCAGAAGAAAGGAGATGTAATGCAGTTTTTCAATCAAAGGCCAAGCCTCTCTATTTTTAATGTAGATGAGCACTAAAAGTCCTGTTTTAATAGCATACTAATTCCTACCAGTCCTCACTAGGAGGGGTGACACGCACCCTGGTCCCACCTGACAGAGGGCGTCTGCAGGGGTGTACGGGAGACCCCAGGGCTCGGCCTGGTGCCACCACCTGAGGATCTGCTGCCCACCAGTGCTCTGCCACCCCACTACTGTCTCTGAGTCCCCCTGCTGTTCTTGGGAGGCTTGGGGGGCCTCCTGCCAGAGCATCCTTCATCCCTTTGTCATGTACCTTTCTGTTCTCTGATGAGGTTTTTGTGTCTTAACATTTTTTTTACACATTGAAAGCGATTTCTAATAACCTTCATCATCAGAGCAGTAGAGCAGTAATCTCCACATATATCCATTTACTCTTTGTAGTTTTCATTAGATCTTAATTAGGTGGCCTCGAAACAAGGCCTTTTGAAGTGACCCTGTGGCCATGGGTAGCTCTGTTGGCAGCCTGCTGGAGGATCCTGAGATGAAACAAAGACCATCTCTGCCCTGTAGCTTGTTCTTCTTTAATACTGTCTTGTTTTCCTGGAGGAGAATATGATCTCCTTTTTGATATTGTGATGAAAATACAGGGCTGCCTGCTTGTTCCTCATTCTGGTGCCCATCTTCTGTGCTGGAATTCTTGTAGGTGCTCAGTAAATACCTTTCTGAATGGTGGGTTCTTATAAGGGCAACAGTAAAGGTGTGTTTTTTTTTTTTTTTTTTGAGACAGAGTTTCGCTCTTATTGCCCGGGCTAGAGTGCAATGGCGCGACCTCGGCTCGCCGCAACCCTCACCTCACAGGTTCAAGCGATTCTTCCGCCTCGGCCTCCCGAGTAGCTGGGATTACATGCACGCACCACCACGCCTGGCTAATTGTGTATTTTTAGTAGAGATGAGGTTTCTCCATGTCGGTCAGGCTGGTGACAGCCTGGAACACAGTCACACACTGTGCAGTCAGCACTTAGAACTGTGACCCACCTAGAACAGAGTTACACGCCATGTCTAGTCAGTGCTTAGAACTGTGATTGACCTGGAACACAGTCCTGACCTCAGGTGATCTGCCTGCCTCAGCCTCCCAGAGTTGTTGGGATTAGAGGAGTGAGCCACCGTGCTGGCCTTAGCTCTGGTTAATTTTTGCTGCTCCTGAAAGATCCATGAGACTAACTCCTTCTCTCTTTTGCGTTAGTAGAAACAGTGAGACATCTACATATGCCTTTCTCTTGCCACCCTGAACCTTTTACTACTTAAGCATTTGCTTTTAAGTATGTTGTATGGTTAGACTTCCAAGAACCTTCTATCAAGTGGCAAAGGAGGAAACTGCAAGTTAAAAATGTTCATTTCTCAGTGGAATAACTTTGGGCACATTTGCTTATTATGCTGACATTTACTGAGAAAAAGTCATATATTTAACATTCTTTAGATAATTCTTTTGTCATCTGGGAAAACGGTATTTAAAAAATAATTCTGAGGTCTAAAGTAGAGCTTCAACTTTTTAGTTTTTCCAACTAAAGTCTAAATACCATCACCAGCTAAAATTACCCCATTTTGTAAAAGAGACACCGTATTATCTGTAAGTCATTGTCCTATTTTGATTTTTATTTCAATGCAGTCTTGTGTCTCAGTGTTGCTGCTTTTGGGAATAACTGATGGGAATGTCTGAAAACCATTTCTAGACTCTGAGAAAACAGAGTGATCAGTAACTATTTTACCGAGTAAGTTCAGGTCAGATTTCTGAGATGGTTGTGTTATGTTGCGTGTTACGTGTTTATATTACACTAGAGTTTCTTTTGTAATCAGTTAGCATTTAATCTTATCTTACTTGGAACATAGTCAATGATAGAGATTTAGAATCATATCACTTCTTTTATACTTCTGTTGATTTCACTCACTCACTCCTCTCATGTATGTAAGGCACTGGTGCCAGGCACATAGGAGGCTACATAGGTGAACAAAGACGGTCTCTGCCCAGACATCAAGTCCTTATTGGAAGAACTCCCGATTGCAGTCTTTCCCGTTTTTGACAGTGATGAAGTGCCCCATTGCCTGTATCATCCTTTCCCTGTGCCCCATCTCATTACTGGAATTCATATGAGTTGAGTACGTATTCTCTGAATGATAGGGTTTTTCTTACTTTGAACAGCTTCAGCAAAGTATAATTTATACTCCGTAAAATTTACCCATTTTAAGGGTATGACTGAATGATTTTTGATAATCCAAATTTAGAATATTTTCATCATTTTGTAAGTTGAAACAGAGGCCTATTCGTTTCTTTATTCCTTCCTCTCTCTCCTGCAAATGTTTACTGAGCATCCGCTCTGTACTGGATGCTGCTGGTGCCAGGGGCATACTGGCGAGCAGGATGGGTGAGGCCTCACCAGGAGCTCATGTGCTGATGGGGGACCTATAGCAAACAAAGAAATAAATAAGAAATACATCAAATAGAGGTAAATGACATGAAGAAAATAAAACAGGCTGAGAAGATAGTGTTAAACTGTAAGGAGTTTTAAATTTTAAAACTTGCCACTCATAATTGGATTTTCAAGTTTCTGAATTTGGCATAGCGTATTTCAGATGAAGAGAGAGGCAAGAGCTATGGAAAGTGGGACGAGTGGTTGCAGGGAGATGGGTGAGCTATGGAGGTAGAGAGCAAGCTGGAGATGCAGGGAGAGTCGGGTGACAAGAGGGTGTGCTGAGGACAGATGGCGGAGAGACGGACCGCTGCCCCCGATTTTTGGTGCTCTTTCATTCCTGCCCTCAGGCATGAGGCAGACGGAAGGACAGGCAGTGCTGTTTGGTAACACGCCTCTTTCTTGCCTTCAATGCGCATCTTAGAACGTGTGGAGAAAGTCACGCTCTGGGAGCACTTGGGCAGGCTCAGGTGTTCACTGTAGTAGGAGGACAATGATTCCAGCTGATTTGGGGGCCCTTTTCTGTCACCTCGCTGTCCCTGCAGTGCCCGATGTGAGTTGTAAGAAAATAGTGCTCAGTGATTGTCTTTGCATTTTATATATGCACAGGTCAAAGAAAACGGAAGTCTAAATGTTTCCCAGTTTAATTTCTCTGCTTTTGTTTAGCCACATGAAATGAAGGTCACCTCTGCCTATCTGCAGGACATTGAGAACAGCTATAAGAAAATCTTCCTCCCTGAGATGAGGTGAGTCAAACACATGTCTGATTTACAGGACGGAAACTTCTTTGCCTGTCGCTTCTTAGGCCACAGCAGGCCAGGGAGTTTTCTGCTGCAGTGGATGTTGTCCGACATGTTTAATCTGATGTTTATAAATGAGAAAAGCAGGAGATACTTCAGTTTGATTTTGTGGGTGCATTGGTTTGTTTGTTTTGGTTTGCTTATCTTGTGAATACTTTTGCTCTGTTATATTTCTGAAGTTTTTTGATGCTAGAAGTAAACCCAAGCTCTATTCCGTGACAGGTTTTAGCATGAGAGAATTTATATATTTTTACTTCAGGTGGCAACTAAACATTCATGTTTACCTGGAAGAATTGACTGGAAGTGTATTCATGGAGACAGTTCATGAAGGATGACATGTTCTGTAGGCATTCTTCACTGATGGCCTTAAGAGATGTTTGGATTAGATGAAGGAAACAGCACCAGACTGGTTTCCTCTCTTCTCTCTCTCTTTCTTTATTGGAAGTGCAGGAAGATATGGTTTCACTCATCTTGTAGCTGTCATTCTGTGGTCCCTGGGTATATCCATGTGTAAGGAATGTCTACCACACTCATTCAAGTCCAACTAAACTCAAGATTGTTTGAATTGAAGATCTTTATTGTATTTCTCATACTTTTTAAAAACCTAAGCCTCTTTTGATGCCTAAAGATCTCATGTTCTTGTTTAAAATTTCAAAGTAACTGCAAATTGTGAATAAAAACAAAGAAAGGTATGGTAATTTTGGAAATAAAGTTTAATTTTAAATTTATTTTAATTAAATACTGAATCTTTTTTTAAATACTGAATATTTGCAATGAACAACCATAGACAGTAATATTGTTAGACCATAGGTAATTATAAACAATGAAATCAAAACTGAATAAGAGAAATGTTTTATTTAGCTAGTTTTTCTTTGCCGAAAGCATGAATGTTTTTGTCATCTCTGCTTCTTTGTGGCAAGCTTTTCTTTCTTAAGTGGTAGAGGAGACAGGCTGACGTCTAGCTTCCTTGGAACCTGTTGTACCACTCTGTTTCCAAGGCCACACCACCAAGGGAAATATCTACAGCCAGGTGAATAAACAGCATAAACACAGATAGTTGACCCTAGAATTTCAGCCTCAAAAATTACTCTTGGAGATCTTCTGACTTCAGAAACATCACTGAGAAAGAGTTTGCTCATTAAGTTCTCAAACGGAACTTCTAGCTACAACATCAGCAGAATAATGCCTGACTTCAGCCTGCACACAGGGAGAGAGTTTCTTTTCTTTGCCTCCCTCATAGATTCATTAAGCCTCAAGCATTTATTTTTGACCACTTGGTCTTGCTGTGCTTTTTACTCTTGTTTTAGCAACAGATACACTCTCTGTTCATTGTTGAGGTGAATCTTACCTGACAGCTCAAGCCGTATGGATTTACGGGAGCTACTTGATGTATGTAGGGGTCATTTGTCACATGTTGAAGAATGAGTACCAGATGTACTCTGTGCAGTATGCATCATTTTAAGTGCTGAATTCTAGACCCAGATCAAACTGCAGCTTTGTGATGGACTGGGATCGTAAAAGTTTTCTCTTAGAAATTCACTGTGAAATTTGGCAGAAACTATTTCATGTAAAATTTCAAGAAGCCTATAACAAGTTGTATTTAAAAATGTTTGGGTCATAATGTTTTAGAAGTCAGGAGTTATTTTCCAACAGAAACAAGATTAGGTTTCCTGGGCCTGTGTATTTAAACCATCGTTTAGTCAAATTCTGAATGTTTTCAGTGAACAGTCTTAGAAGACAATATTGTTAGATCATAGGTAATTAATAAACAGTAAAATCAAAGCTAAGTAAGAGAAATGTTTGGGTTAGTTTGAATACTAGGGTTTGAAATGAAGCAGATTGACCTGACAAGTTGATGAACTTGTGTGTGTATCCTGTCTTCGCCGAGCGGCTCCTCCTGTGTTAGCCCTTCTCTCTCATGCTGATGGTGATGCTTACCGTTTTTGTATGTGTTGCTATGAATGCATAAAGAGCACTGCAGCCTTTTCCAAAATATTTGTGTTGTGGGATTTTTTTTTTTCTTTTATTAATCCTGGCAACTTTCATTTAAGTATTGTGGGATTTTAAGAGGCATAGCGAGCTAACTCTCCTAGGAATCTCTATTTTCTGGCTTTGTCAGTATTTATGACCCAGATCCTAGGAGTACATGTATTTATCCTCACTACCTTAATTATGAATGTGTTAATGAGTATGAGTATCACTTAGTTTCACAAACATTTGGCCATTCCTTTGTTCAACAAATATTTACGTACTCAGCTCCAACAATGCTAGCTCCTAGTGTCAGTGTTTGCTGAGACACAGAGATACACAAGACAGGGTAGGGAAGGCCTTTCTGAGAAAGAACCATCTCGTCTGAGATTTCAGAGACAAGGAGGGGCTCACGGAGCCACCCACCTGACCTTTAGCAAGTTTTGTAACTGTCCGTTGTTTCAGATTGTTCTAAGGCGGGTGAGGAGCTGGGGAGGCTCTGAAGTAGTGAAGTAACTTGTGGGTTCAGGAATACAGTTTGTGGCTCTCCTCGGCCTCCAGCGACCTGTAGGAATAGCTGCCATTGAGGTTGCACGTGAACTACTGGCCCAGCCCTTTCTGGGGGATTCCTCCAGATCCCTGCCCCCACACTCGATACTTGCTTATTTCAGCCCTCCCTTCACAAGGCAGTGGGAATGGGAGGCAGGTGTGACCAGACAGAAGCGGTTTTGTTTGTGCTGAGGCTTTTAGCATGCTGAATCAGGCACGCAGAAGGCAGAAGATGGACTCTCCAGCTTGCTGTCAGCAGCTGGTTTGGGGTCTGGAGCTCATTGACCCCTCCCCATCTTCCATACCCCACACAGCACCTGCCTCCCGATGGGGCTTTAGCTAATGTCCGTTCAGTTATGTGTGCTGAATGCACCTGTCACATTGCCCTGCTCTGTCATGCCCACTCTTGTGACAGATATGTCAAATAATTTGTGACCTTTCGTATTGCTGTATGAGAAAAAATGTTTCCATGCCAGCCCTGTTCATCGGGGTGTTTAAAACCTCTGTCTCCTACACATCTCAGTTGAATATTCACTTACGTGACTTGCTGAGGGCATTACTCTCCTTTGTGGCTTTGTGCCTTTCTCTTCCTTAGAACAATGGGTAGCTACAGACGGTTCAGGAAGCAGTAGAGCGAGTCCTGGAATTAGCGTGCCCTTTTCCTTGCCTGCCCTGACGGCAGATGCAGTAAGTCCTTTCCTCACTGTGGATTTAGTGTTCACTGTGCTGCAGTTTCTGAGCAGTCACGGCGATCTTGAGTCCTGTGAGGAGTAGGAAGCTGTTATTGTTGTTTGACTCTGTGATTGTGTGTTATAGACTTGTGTGGAACACGTGTGTTACTGAGTGATTATAGAGCTTGAAGACATTTTTATTTTTCCTACACTTTGGAAGTGATGTGAGTCAGTAATGGTGAGGCTTTATTAATACAAGCAGTTTACCTATACTTACTAATTTAAGTCACCCGTGGTCTGAAGATGGTCAGCAGAGTTGGTGAAATTTATTTGGCACCACTGTAGGGGTCAGATGCTGATTTCAGTCTGGGAATAAATAGCTTGTAAATTCTTGGAGTATTGATTTACCCTCTATGTTTACATCCTAATGTGTGGAGGGTACTCTGGAATAAAGATGCCCTCTGTGCCTCTGCTGGGTTAGGCCCTGGGCTTAGTCGTCCTTTCCTGCTGCGGGCATTGCAGTTGGTGGCGGACCTGCTGTTGTCACTGTCAGGCCAGCCATGAGTACATCTTGGCTTCTTTTAACATGTCCTCCTGAACCAGTTAAGCTCTAATGAGCCCTCACATGCCCAGCACAACGCCCAGTGCGGAGAATGTGAGGTTTTAATATTTGAGCAGGAAACTTTAGTGGTATGTATTCATTTGTACATCTAACGTTGGCTTGGAGAAGTCTACATTGAGTTTGATCTTGTTTTTTCTTACAGTGAAAAATGTGAGATTTTACAGTATTCTGCAAGGGAAGCTCAAGATTCAGTAAAGGTAAGAAAATAGCAGCTCGGGAGGCTGAGGTGGGAGGATTGCTTGAGCCGTGGAGGTTGAGGCTGCAGTGTGCGGTGATTGCGCCACTGCTTTCCAGCCTGGATGATAGAGCCAGACTGTCTCAAAAAAGTTATTTCCTTTAGGTATCTAAAATGGCATTCTGTGTTTAAATTGGACTTTTTCCTGCCTTAGGTGATAGAGGACATTGAATACGTTAAGTTCGAGAAAGGGCCGTGGCTGAAGCAGGACGATCGCACTCTCCACCACCTGCGAATGCTGTGAGTGCATACGGGCGGGGCTGCTCGCGTTGGTGGGGACACGGAGGGCATTTTGAAATAATTATGTTTCAGGTTAGGTGTTAGCAGCACCAAGCAATACTCAGATGCACTTTTTTCTTCTAAACAGCTCTTGAATCCTCTGGTCTGATAATTAATGTGTTGAGTGCCATTGTTTAACAGGTATTTTGCTTCCACTATGTGCAACATTGTTCCAGATTTAAGGGATATAGTGTCAGATAAAGTTCTTGATGTCTTTGAAAACGAATTTTATTCGGAGGCGGGGCAGAGTAAACAAATAGATGAAACTGTCAGGTCAGGAAGGCCGGGGAGAGAAGTAATCCTTTGTAACAGGGTGGTGAGTAGCCAGGGCTGACAAAGCGCCTCTCTCGGGACAAGGCCTGAGTGAGGCCCGGGGTGGATCCTGTGGACTGTGGGGTGAGCAGGGGGCAGGGGCTCAGCAGGCGCAGAGGCTCTGAGGCAGGAGCCTGGGGGGGAAGGTGCGCCTAGCAGCCAAGCCAGTGTGGCCGGAGTGCATGGGGGGAGGAGAGGCCGTGTCGGAAGTGGGCAGGACTAGGAGGGAGGCCACGGCCAAAGGCGGGTAGGTCATGGCACCTTTGGTGGGATGTTTTCTGATGAGATGAGATGCTTTTTGGGGGTTTGAAGCAGAGAAGTGATACAGTGTGACTTATATCCATTCAGCTATTGTGTGGATTCTTTGGTGTCTATTGAATGGAAAACGAAAACTGTACAGATTCAGTAAGTTGAAAAAATAGCTACCTTCATCTGCATCACTCTATTGAAACTGCTCCCGCCAAGAAGACGCCCTTGCACTTCCAGACGCAGCAGACCCTTGTTTGTCTTCGTGCTGCTCCCTGGCCCCAGAAGCAGCATCGCTGCCACTCTGTCCCACACCTTCTCCTGGTTCCCTCAGAGGATGCAGTGTCAGATAAGAGGGTATAGCTGCTCTCTGGGGCCGAGCTCCCCTTTGCTGGTTCCTTCCACCTGCTGCCGGGCTCTGGCAGGCACAGTGACCCTGGCAGGGTCTCATCCATCGAATTCGATTTCTTGAGGGCATACCTAGTCACACAGCTGTGGAAAACGTGGATACCACCGCAGGTCCTAGGCCAGACCTTTCCCCTGCACACCCAACAGACATCCCCCAGGTGGCCTCTTGCGGTGTCTCTGTACACTGGCCTTCCCACTGGTGATGCCCAGCTGTGCCTTTTCTGTCCTGGGTGGCACTAGCTGCCCCTCCGGGGGATCTCATTCTGCTCGGGTTTCTCCTCCCCGACCTGCCCCTGCTGCTTCCTGTCACTGCAACACCCAGTGCCTGGTATGAGCTTCACATTCAGTGTGCACTCAGGAGATGGATCTGGAGTGAGAGACTTTGATTTCTTTCAGGGCTATAAATTCTACAAAATTCAGAGATGATTTTATAGTGAAAAGTGCTGTTGTATCATAATTCTGATTATTTATAAATCAAGATTCAAGTAATTTGAAGGTCTTCGATTTGTGAAAATGCGGGAAGCGTGAGCAGCTCTTTTGGGATGTGCCTTCTGTGTTACATCTTGAGCCCTCGGCGTGAGCCTGCCCTGTGCTGCTTCCTGCCTCTGCCCAGGATACTGTGCACGGCCCACACCCACACCTGCCTCTCGAGGGCCAGGAGGCATAAGGATGGCCTGGGCACTCGACTTGCCCTCTCCTCAGTCTTGGAAGTCAGTTAGGCAGTTGGTACCCACAGATGGCAGCCCTATTCTTGGTCCTGTGATGTTGATGTCCTTGGGCCATTGGTGCTTTCTGTGTGGGCAGGACTGACCCTTCTTTCTCGACCTGATGGGAAGTGCGGATACAGTAGTCTCGTAGGATGACCAGAAGGACAGCTGGCTCACTGTACATGTCACTAAAAGTTTACTGATCAACATGTGAACAGAATGTGTCGTAAGTTTACTTGTGGCCAGGTGGGGTTCATGCCTGTAACCCCAGCACTTTGAGAAGCTCAGACGGCGGGAGAATTGATGGAGCGCAGGAGTTCGAGACCAGCCTGGGTAATATAGTGAGACCCCATCTCTACAAAAAGTGTAAACATTACCTGGGTATGGTGGCGCGTGCCTGTACTCCCAGCTACTTGGGAGGCTAAGGTAGGAGGCTCACTTGAACCCAGGAGGTTGAGGTGAGTGGGTGTGGGTGCAGAGTGGGTGAGTGGGTGTGTGTGGCTGTGGAGTAGGTGCGTGAGTGGGTGAGTGGGTGGGTGTAGAGTGAGTGGGTGAGTGAGTGGGAGTGACTGGGTGAATGGGTGGGTAGTGAGT